>BSBK01006891.1:532500-551552 GCA_027943335.1 Chamaecyparis obtusa | reverse complement strand
CAAAAGAAGATGAATGAGATCATCTTCATCTATATATTGTGCTTAAATCAAGTTTTTTGTCATTTGCATGTTTTGTTTCCTTGCGACTGTAAAGAAATTTCAAGTGTGACCTTTCAAAATTTCTCGATCTTCTTTTGGGGTCATCCTTTTATCTTTTGTTAGGGCATCCCTACCTATCATCTCCTTTAAGGTAGGTTTTGGTGGTGTTTTGGTATGATCTTAGACTAGGGTTTTTGGTTTTTGGTTTTCTCCTTTGTGCTTTTAGGTTAGTTTTTTGGTCTTCAGTTGGTTTAGGGTTGTTTTTTTTGGCGTTCTTTTTGTCTTTCCCTCATCTTGGGCATTGCATCATCTTTATGTGGACTTAAGGAAAACTCATGTTTGAGCTTGTCTTAAATCCTCTAGTTTTAGATTGAGATTTTGATGTCAAGATCAAATCATGTAAGTGTCTGACGTCCAGCACACTAAAACTCATTTTCCACCCCCAAATCAAGTAACTCCTTTTTAGAGTTTTGAACCTTCGGCATCCAATACTTGGACATACACTTTTGGTTGTTTGATGTTTTAGACTTTGGTGACATCATGCAATCACATCCCTCTGAAACGCTGAAACACAAAAATTCAAAGGTCTTTTAGGAAACACTTTTCTAGTCCCTTTTTTACCCTTTCATCTTAACAAAGGTCAATGTTTCCTTCAGAGTTTGAACCTTCAAAACCCCAAAAATGGATTTCAAAGCTTTTTAGTGACTTCTAGATTCTGGGTTTACTTCATCTAGGGTTTTTAGTCATTTATTGCTTAGCTTTGATAAGTTTTTTGAATGGTCTTTCTTGATTAGTGTCCTTTTATTCACAGAATGTTAGAGAATATAACATCACCAACCATGAAGTTCTAATTCAAAGGATACCATTCTCTATCTAAGGTGGGGAATCTTCACAATGAAAGAATAGATACTAATATCGAAAATGTCAATTTGAATGAGTTTTTAGTGAGGTGTGCCTAACTAGAAGGAAGGTTTGCAAATTGTACTTCCTTGGTTTACTCTATCTTGTTCAATGCGAAAGCACACCTAACATCCATCCTCTCCTTAGATTTTATTGTAACCCTTGCACAACACTACATCCCAGATAAAGGATTAGTAAAGAAGACGATGGCTAAAGTGTTAGATAACTAAAAGGGGGGGGGGGGGTGAATCAATTAATTCCAATTATCCTACAGTCCCAATTACTTCTAGATGTATATAACAAAAATTTCAAATCAATTAATCACCTAGGTAAAATATGAATTGTGCCTTTCTCTTCATATACTAATTACTAGTAAATTAAATATTGTGTTTACCGATCAATCCAGTTAAAATAATGTGTAAAGTAAAATAAAAATTCAACACATCAATACACATATAACACACAGATTTTTAACGTGGAAACCCTGTTAGGGGAAAAACTACCTGGGACTGGTAACCCAAAATAATTCACTCTTCTGAAGTGAACTCGGCTAGGATTTAACCCTATTAAAGGTTACAAAACACACTATAAGGTGTGACCTAGTTAGAGGATTTATCACTAACAGTTCTCCTTGACCAAACATTCACTATGAGGTCAACAAGATAATAATCAACATTCATTGAATTCCATATTGAAATATAAAGACTGTTAAGTCCCACTCGGTTAAGAGATTTATCTATAACAATAGTTAAACCAATACAATAATGATTTGATTCAAATACAACTTTTTTCTTCCAACTTTGTTCTACTTGGGAATTGCTTTCTCTATTACTCGGTGTTGTCTGCATATTTTCTCAGTTTTGTCTTCAACTAGTTTGATCACCATTGCATGAAATCAATCTCTTCATGAAAATTATCCTGTAGAAAACTCAATAATTAATCTCGTGTCTCTTTAGATATACATCATAAACCATTTCATTTCCATTCATATATTTTACCTCTTAATCTTCACCTTTGATTTGCCCACTTCAACCTTCCTCTGCAGTTGTATCAATAACATGTTTCATTCTCCTTCATCTGATCATCCTTGAATTTTGTCAGCCATTTTATCATCATAATAAACATTATCATTTACCTAGGGAATCATAAATAATTGTCCATCTCATCATCTTTAGTCACAAGTCATAAGTTCCATTTATTCCTTTCACTTGGTCAATACAAAAATACGTCAGTGATAACTACATCATTTAACACTATACTTGGTATACACTACACTTTCTCAGTGTATACACAATTCTTCATTTATTGACCATATAAACTTGTTCATTCTTGATCTTCAATTCATAATAGATTCATGTAACACAATCAAATAACTAACATAGTGCCATAAACTCATCAATAAGTTACCCAATGAATACTATATCCATATCTTTCTCATCCATCCCATCTTCATGTAGATATCTCATTCCTTTATCATATTTCCTTCTTAAGATGTTTGTAACCATCATGATAAGTACAATCAAAACTAGTTGACATCAATGACAATACATTAACTAAGTTAATGTCTTATATACACTTTACTAGCTCAGTGATCATGAATCACTATCTTTAAAATATCGATTCCATTGTCAAACTTTCCCTCAAGATATTCAATCAGTTGTATTTTATCAATCTCTCCCTTTGCATTGATGACAACACAATATGAAATATGCCATATAATACCAAACATATGTTCTACAAATCTATATGAAAATTTTGCAACTCGGTAAGCTCTCCCTAGCTTGTACATTTAATATGTTTAATCACTACACAACATCAATACTCCTCATGCAGATTTGATTTTATCTCCTTGTGTTGATATTCTCTCTCCTTTTATATAAATATTTCATTGCTTCTTCTCTCCCTTTGAGATAAACTCCAAAAAGAAAATAAATAGCTCTTCAATAGCCAAAATATAATCTCTGGTGTTCGATTCAGATCAAGTACCTTTCATTTACTCATAGGTAGTTTTAGTTTGTCTTTCATCTTTTAGTTTTCACAAACTCAAGAAACCTAAAGTGTGATCATCATTTGATATTATGATAAAGTATAGGTTGATGTAACCTCCTAATCACCTTAGTGATTGATATGTAGGGGATGGCCTCTAGTCGATTCCTCTAGTACTCAAATGTGTCCTTTGGTAAGGTTTCAGTAAATATACCAGCAAGTTACTTTTGTAATTTCACATACTCTAGTTTCACTTACTTTTCTTGTACTTGTTCCCTCAAGTAGGGATACTTTATAGATATATGCTTTGTCTTTTTCATGCATCACTGGATTCTTAGAAATGTTTATTGCACTAGTGTTATCACAATAAATTATCATTGGGTTAGTGATCTCTTCATTCATACCTTCCAAAAGTTATTTTATCCATGCAATGTTCAAACAATTAGCAGCAATAACAACATATTCTGCTTCTATAGTGGATTGACAAAATGCATCCTTGTTTCTTACTTATCTAGGTAACTAGTCTTTCTCCCAAAAATAATTCTCCACCGGTAGTGCTCTTTTTATCCTCAATGTTTCCAGCCCAATCCACATATGTGTAAACATTTAGTTCAAAATTGCCTTCTTTAATGTACCACAAGCCATAGTTTTCAATGTTCTTAAAGTATCTCAAAATTTTTTTTTACAAAAGTCATATGTGCTTCTTTACGATTACCAAAGAATCTTGCTACAATTCTAACTACATGTGCAATATCTGGTCTACTATGCACAACATACATCAATTTACCAATCATTGATCTATATAATGTCTGATTTACCTCGGTTGACTGGTCATCATTTGTCAATTTGCATCTAGTAACCATAGGTGTACAAACTAGTTTTGAATCCTCCATATTGAATGTCTGCAATACTTCTTTTATGTACTTTTATTGAGTAATGTATATGTCTTTGTTTTGTTGTCAAATTTGCAAGCCAAGAAAAAAATTAATTTCTCCAAACATTGACATTTCAAATTCTTTTCTCATTTCATCAGCAAATGATTTACATACAAATTGTTTTTGTCACTTGTTCTAAACAAATTCAATAAATATAAGATAGGAATGCAATCTCTCATACCATGCTCTTAGTGCTTGTTTTAGTCCATATAGTGTTTTGTGCAAATTGCATACCATGTTCTTTTGATTAGGATCAACAAAACCTTTAGGTTATTCAATGTATACCTCTTCTTCAAGTATTCCATTCAGAAATACATATTTAACATCCATCTGATAAACTTTAAATCCTTTGTAAGCAGCATAAGAAAGAAATATTCTAACTCCTTCAAGTCTAAAAACTAGTGTAAAAGTATCACCATAGTCAATACCTTCTTCATGTGCATGCCCTTTTCATACAAGTATTTCCTTATTCCTAGTGACATCTTCATTTCATTCAATTTGTTTCTAAATATCCATTTGGCTCCAATTACATTCTTATCTTTCGGTCTCGGTACCAATGTCCATGTTTTTTTTTGTATCTTCTCAATTTATTCATTCATGGCCTTAATCCATTCATCATTTTTAAGTGCATCTCTAATAGTTTTAGGTTTAAATTCACAAACTAAGCATGCATTGTTTCTCAACTTACTTCATGTCATCATGTTAGCTTTCTTATCTCCAATAATCTAATTCTATGGATTATGTTTCCTTACGTATCTTGAAAGTATAGGTTCGGTTCTTTGTTCTTTATTATGTTCTCCATTCGGTGTATGATCATGATCTTTATTGGTAATAGTTTTCTGATTCTTAGTTTGCATAGAGTGATACTTAGTAGCATTACCCTAATGCTCAGTAACGCTATGTTGTTTCTCAAGTAGAGTTTCCTATTTCTCAATGTAAGAAAATCTATCATAGTATTCTAGTTCATTTTTGCTTTCTTCATCATTCTTCTCAACAAATTTATCAAATCTCACATTTGCACTTTCAATAATCTTGTCAGTAGCCTTATTCAAACATTTGTAAGTGTTTCTCTAGTAGAATATATTAATAATATTCCTTCATCACCTTTTGAATCAAATTCCCCATTTCTATCATCTTTCAGAATGTAACATCTACTTCCAAATATTCTAAAATAAATTACATTAGGTGTGTAACCATACCGTAATTCATAAGGTGTCTTGTTTGAATCTTTCTTCAGTTGAACGCAGTTCAATGTGTATACAATAGTACTAACATCTTCTCTCCAGTATATATGTGCCACATCCTTTTCAATCATTAGTGTTCTAGCACAATTCACAATAGATCTATTTCTCCTTTCAGCAATCCCATTATGCTGGGTGTCCTCAGTGAAAAAACTTGTCTCTTAATTCCACGCTCATTACAAAAATTAGTGAGCTCATCAGAATAAAATTCACCACTTCCATCTGATCTTAAGCATTTTAGTTATTTACCACTTTCTTTTTCCAATTTTTCTTTAAACCATTTAAACATCTTAAAAGCTTCAGCTTTTTCTTTCAAGAACATGAAAGTCATCATTCTAGACAAGTCATCAATAAATAACTAAAATATCTATCTCCATAATAACTTTAGGTTCTCATAGGACCACCCAAGTCAATATGCACTAACTCCAATATAGCATTATATGAATAGTTTTTTCTCTTAAAACTAGATTTTAATATTTTCCCATTTGACATTGTTTGCACATGACATGGTCAAGTTTAGATAAGCTTGGTAAACCTCTATATCTTCTTTTCTTACTAATCTTAACCATGTTGTCAAAATTCACATGACATAACCTTTTGTGTCATAACCACACATCTTCAATTCTAGCCAACAAATAAGAAGTTTCAACATTATCAAGATAAAATAGATTACCTTTAGATTATTCACCAGTACCGACCAACTTTCCAGTCTCATCATAGATTCTCATATTTCTATTCTCAAATACAACTCAGTGACTTGTGTTATTTAGTTGTCCTAAAATTAATAGATTATAATTAAGTCCCTTCACCCAATAATCATTGTCACATCTGATCTTATTGTTCAATAATATAAAGCCTTTTCCCTTTACTAACAAGGTGTTTCATTTCCCATTTTAAAAGATCCACCTTTATAATGTTCAAGGTATTAAAATTTTTCTTCATCACTAGTCATATGATGTGTACAACCACTATTAATAATCCAAGTATCATTCTTTCTAACTTTAGAAATAAATGTTGTTTCAACATACCTTTCTTTTTCTTCTACATCTTCTTTCAAACTTATGAATACCACCTCAATGTCTTCATCAGTGTCCATGTCAATGTCATCATCATCATCATCATCATCATCATCATCAAAGTAATATGCCTTCTTTCCTTTGGCTTTGTAATATCGGTTACTTCTTCTGTCATACTGTCACTTGGCTCTGTGTTCTCAGTTATCTCTTGTATTGTCTTAAAATGGACACACTCCATGTTGAGACATTTAGCCATCCTTAGTAGGTTGTTTTGATCCTCATTTAGACACTTTCATGCTTATGTGCTTATCTTCCTGTTCTACCCCTCTTTTTTGCCTTTTCTCTCTACTTTTGAGACTTGGGCATATTTGTCGAGATCTTGAGCCTCTATGTCAAGGTCGACCTTGACCTTGACCTAGGTCAAACTCAACCTCAACCTTGACCTAGGTCAAGGTTGACCTAGACCTTGACCGTAGGGTCCAGGGTCCTTGGGGTTAGGTCCTAGTTTTGGGGTTTCATCAAAATCTTGTCTTTTCCCTCTTCAAGGTCACTATTTCTCAGGTTAAGTGTCCAATTCTAAAATTAATATTTGAGGTGGATCTTTCTCAAGCTTTGTATAGGATTCCTAATTTATTATTTGAGATTAGTCTTTCTCAAGTTTTGTGCCTAATGGTCAAATTAACTTTCGGGTTGGCCTTACCCTCAAATTTTGTGACAAGTCTCTTAAATATTTTTTTTATTTCTATCTTAAGGGTGTGTTGGTTCCTGAAAAGGATTTTACACTCTAAGAGACACCAATATACCTAAGAATAATTTTAGAGGAGGGTTTAGTTCCAAATATGGGGATATCAATAGGTAACTAGACCAACTATAGGGACAAGACTGCCCTCTTCACTTCTGGCTCTACAAAACCAAGGTAGGTGTACCTAATCTAGTAACATATAGAACTTTTAGGACTTTAAACTAGATTGAACAAAGCAGATGATAGAAAGAAAGTATTGAAAGATAACCAGTCATTCATTGACTCTCCATTGCTCTGATAGAACTGAAACCATACACCCATGAACATAAAAGGACTTGAAAGCGATATTGATTTAGGTTTCTTGCTGAATGTAAACAACCATGCCACACTTGTAACACCATAAGAGGTATTAATTTCTAATCAGTGCCTTATCCATTAGGCATTATACCTAAAGTAGACATAGAATACAAGAACAACTACTAGATTCATCAGATATTCTAACCCATAAACATAGCAAACCAGACTCTTACACTACTTACAAACATCCTTCATGTTGAACCAAAAGAATCTATGCTTCACTCATAGACTTTTAACCTAATTCTAGATGAAGGCTGAGAGATAAAATATATACACAGATAAACTTTGAGCAATGAACCAGAAAATCTAAAACTCAAGAAGCACAACCAAAGGATAGATCTGAGAATTAAAAACTGTATTAAGTATGAGGATTCAAATCCTTGTATTACAATCTGATTCAGAAAATACCATAGACAATATACAAAATATGAAGAAGGTTTTTCCCTTGTGTCGATAAAACTAGAAAAAAGTGTTACACTCTAGATTGAGGATGCACATTCATCTTTTCAGCCTCCTATGTTCAAGAATTTTCAACCAGCTAGCCGACCCTTTCTAAATGATCCAGAAAATCCCTTTATAGAAACAAGGATTACAACAAGTAAAAGATCATTTAGGGAAAAATTCAAACTTCAACAACTAGATACAACAAGAAATAAAACCAGATAAGAAAGCCTAAAAACTTAGGAAGGATCAGATTAAATTTGATGTACAATTATTTGGGTTTCACAATCACAGGCTAACTACACTATAAAAATTCAACCAATTTCCATTGTAGACAAAACAAAATTAAATTTTAGAACCACGCAAAGAAAAATTGCATGTACATGGCATGGAAATAATTCTAACATCCAACAAACCCTAGCTACCCTTGTCAAAAAATTAGTCCTCAACATTAACTCGACATGGCACATCATGAAGAAAAATCAGATTAGGATGGCTACCAATATCTTCTTCATCATTTCTCACTTGCAACCATCTTGGAAAAATAAAATCTAATATGGCTTTGTCTTATCTACTTCACTATTCAAAACCCTACAGAAACCCTAGAAAAAGATTCAAATCCTGATAGAAAGAGTTAACTGATTCATTTTAAAACATGGCTATTGATCTTAGTCTTGCTTGACACATTGGGCAGCTCTTATTAAATGCCAACAGTCACTTAGCCTTCTCAAATTACCTGGACACATCATCATATCTCAGCATCCAATCAAAATTGAGCACCTTAGCACACCTAGCACTAGACACACTTTGACCTCAACAAGCTTCTTTAACTCTAAGTCATTCAGTGGACACATGACTGAAGGCATTCTCTAAGTTGTAGAATAAAAACCTTAACCCTAGTCTGGTCTGGAGATCATGCAAATGAAGCATTCATGAATCTCATAATCTTTCCTTGACCCCTGCTTTTATCTAGAAAACATGCACCCATCGTCAAATCTTTCTTTATCAATAGTCCAGATTCTAACTCCAAGCCTTCAAACCTTAATTCATGCTTGATCATGAGATCAGGTGAATGAAGTATTCGATAGATCTCGAAACATTTCTCTTAACCCTAGTTACATTTGGAGAACATGAGGTAGCTTTTATTCACCAAGTCACCAAATCTTTTACCTAACCTCAGATAAATCATGAGATCAAGTGCCAACCATTGATCCTTCTATCATCCTATGTTCCTCACTCATTTGCTAGATGTTTCATGACTTAGCCATTTCATTTGGAGAATCAGTGACTGAAGGAAAAATTAACCATTTTTTAGGTTGCTAGATGTTAATAACTTAGCTACCAAGATCAGGAGAATAAGTGAACACTTAGTTGCTGGATCACTAAATACAATTTTACTTGCTCGGGAAAGGAAAAAGAACATGTGCAGAAAGGGGACTTAAGTGACTAGGAAAAGGTAATGAAGAAATAGACCTGGCTAGGGTTTTTGGACTTAGAAAAAATTCATGAAGCCCTAGGACATGGATAAACCCTATTTCTCAGACCTTAAAACTGTCATATCTTTCTGGTTTTTACAGTTGAACACATGTGATCTGAACTGGAGCTTGGTCACATCATAAACTATCTCTGGCCAATTATGCAAGCCATGAAACTTGATAGAATTTTCTTCATAGATCAAAACAAGTTTGCAGGTGGTTATGACAATTTTCTTAGGGTTTTAGCAGGAATAGACCATTTTCATCAGATTTTGGCTATGACAGGAAAATGGGCTAACAGGGTGGAACCCTTCTAGAGTCTTGTATCAAGACCTTAATTTAATTTCCTCTTCATGTGCACCTCTCTATATTTTTGTGCCATGGACCCTTAATTATTGTTTTCTATGTGTCCCTCTCTAGAAGTTTGTGCCCTAGATAACTATAAAAGGGAGCCTTCTCCTCTCATTTTCTCCATCTCTCAAGTGCAATCAAGTATCAAGTTTTCCATCCACTTTCATGATCAAGTCTTCATGAATTAGGTTTTCTCTATCAAGAATTCAAGAATTCAAGCATTCAATTCATCAAGGAGATCCATTGGCAACCATTGAAGGATTCAAGCTCTATGGAGCTCTCTTGTTGAAGATTCATCCATTTCCATTCAAGCCTCTTCCTAATCCAAGATCCACTCAAGATTGGTATTGAAGATCTAAAGACAATTTATTTCAAACATCCTACATTCAATTCTACATTCATTTGGAGCATCCATACTTGTGGATTCAAGGATTTGAATCCTTCACAAGGGTTTCAACATAAGAAAGGTGAATTGTTCCATTTACTTTGTTTACTACTACAATTTCAATTCAATTTCAAGGTTAATTCCTAAATTAGGTTTTGACTAAGGAAAATCCCTTCCCCCCAAAAAAAAAACATTTTTCTTGTAGGTACAGGTACAGAATAGAGAATATTAGTGGAAATCTGGATACCCTTTTCGACAAACTTTCAAGATCTACGAATAGAATTTCCGTCGAGTAGTGTAGGTCAAGGTCAACTTTTTGAGGTAAGATATTACCCAAAATTTGGGTCAAGGTTGACCTTTATCATAAAAGGAAAATATTTTTGGGGTTTTTATATCTCGCATTTTCGGCTCAACTTTGCAAAAATTACTAGTTTCTGAGACCGTCTGATAGGGTTTTCAGCCGATTCTTTTTCAGATGTAAGTACCTTTTTATTTCTTCATTTCAATATTAGTCTCCTAATCAGGTTTGGGGTCTCTTTTATGGGAAAATCCATATTTTTCTAGACCCCATCCATATTTTATATCTTATATTTTGGTGAACTCGACAAGCTTACCCCCTATCTTTTGTGGAATTAAATTAGATGCCCTATTTTATATCTTACACTACCCTTATGCAGACATATTAGTGAAAGAAGATGACATTATAGATGTTTTAACTCCATTTGGGATTCCTTCTAGTGATGAGGCATTAGTAGAGAATGATATGAATTCCCTTAATGCTCTCCCTCTTAGTGATGATCTTATGGAGAATCAAGATCCTACCTCATCTCCTCCTAGGATGTCTTCTTTGCTTCCCTCTTATGAATTTGTTTGTAGTGTTGAGAAAAATAACATGGTTTATCTAGAACCCTTGTTGACTATCAAATATCTTTCTTGCATTACTATCAAAGGTAAACCTGCAAAGTCTTTAGATTCTTTCAATGATCAAGATTCGATAGCTCATGCCTATCGTACAAGGAATAACCCTCAACCTAGTCTGGTGGTTTCTACTTCTTTGCCACCTTCTCAACCCATTCTTTCTCCTCCACCCCATCTTCCTAGCAAGGAGTATGATTTGATAAACCAATTACAAAATAATCCTACCAGGATTTCTCTATCAGAGCTTCTTCAAACTTCACCTACCTACTATGAAGCCTTGCAAAAAGCTCTAGCAACTCTTCCCACTCCACCTCCTAATCAAGAGAACATCAATAACTTCTTACAATGCATGCATGCTACCTTGGGTCCTCCTAACATTGTATTTACTCAAAAGGATTTACCTTCTAAAGAAGTTCAAAATCAATATGATTATCTTATGGTTGTTGTTACTATCAATAAGAATATCATTCATAGGACCTTGATTGATAATGGATCTAGGCTTAATATTTGTAGCATGGACATGCTCAAAGTGATTAAAGTTGATCTTTCAATTATTCAACCTAACAATGTTCCTATATGTGGCTTTGATAACATTGATAAGAACACTTTGGGCATCATTACCTTACCTATCAAAGTAGGTTCGGTCATCCTGAATACTCATTTTTATGTTATGCCTGGACCTCTTAATTATAAACTTCTTTTGGGTAGACCTTGGTTTCATGAGATGCATGTTTTTCCTTCCACCCTTCATCGTAAAGTCAAGTTTATACATAACAACATGATGTATACATTGCATGCAGATGATGCACCAAATCCTTGTTTGAATATTCAAACCTACAATACTCCTATTCGTAATCCTTCTTCCTCTAATGCTCTTCCTAGCGATGATTGGGGAACCTTGGATTTTAATCCTATCTTTATTGGAGATTATAAGGTTTTTGATCTTAAATTTATGAAGCAACAAAGCGAGTTTGAACAACAAGTTTTTACTTCTACTTCTAATACCCTTCATAATAACTTTGTCACTACTTCTACTCACAATGAACCTGTCAAACCTACTAATTATGACATAGTGACTACTGAAGTTCCATTGACTCCTGCTGATATGGTTTCTCATTATGGTCTTGGTTATCATTTCCTAGTTAAACAAGGATTTAATGGTCAAGGATGTGGTAAACATAAAAAGGGAATTCAAATGCCCTTATAGAATGGGGGGCACGAGCATTCTTATGGATTGGGATTTAATCCTCAACAAAAAATCAATATTAACAAAATCTCAAATAACGCTTCAAAACATAATGAACCTATGAAGGAACTTGACCAAGAATTTATTTTTCCTAAACTCCTTCATGCTAAGATGATTACTAGACCTAAATGCAAAAAGAAACGTAGTCCGCACTTGAAGACTCTTCCTTTTTTTTCTATCATAGATTTCATGATCACTCTACTAATGAATGTCAAGCTTTACATTATAAGATTAGGTAGTGTTAGAATAAATGAGAGAGGGGTGAATCAGTTATCTAGTGTCCCAAAACAAAATGTATAATTCAAAATAACTTCTCTGATTTCTGCTTGTTAGTAAGCACTAAATGCTTTCACTACCTGTGCTTTTACCAATTACCAGTCTAATACTGTAAGAGTTTACTGATCAAATCAAACATGTAACATGTAAAGTATGATAACAAAAAAATATCACAATCAACACATAACATAAGAGATTTAATGTGGAAACCTTTTAAAGGGAAAAACCACCTAGGACCGGCAACCCAAAATTGTTCACTCTTCTGAAGTGAGGTCAGTTAAGACCCAACCCTGTTAAAGGTTACAAACACACTGTCAGGTGTGACCTTGTTAGAGGATTTTAGACTAGAATTTATCATCCAACCAGCATTCACTATGGGGTTGACAGGATAACAATGTTCATTCTAAGAATGATACATCATAAGACTTTTAGAGTCCACTCGGTTAAGAGATTTTGACTATATACAATGGTTAAATATGTAACAGTAAATGACCTACCTTAATACAACTTCAATTGTAGATTAAAGATCAATATTTAGTCCATACAAATCTTTTTGATCAATATTTCACTTTAGATTCAATACTATATCAACTTACTGTCTGTCGGTAATTGCTCTTTGTAGCTCGGTAATTGTTCTGCAGCTCAGTTCTTACTAACTAGTATGATCAGAATGCATGAAAACCTTGTTCACATGATATTCCTGTAGCTTCTTCTTCTTCCAACATTTTTCATAAAGAAATTATGTTCTCTTATATAGATGAGTAAATCATTTTCTTCTCCACCATCAGATTTTGCCACTTAACCACATTCATAGATTTTGCCACTTCAAAATTTCTCGATACTTGTGTCAATAACATGTTTCAATCTACTCAGTTAGATCTTCCCTAAATTTCATCAGCCATTGATCTGTGTAACAAACATTATCTGTTACCTCAATGTTATACTCTTGCCAACTCATCAATATTATCAGCTAAACTCATCATTTAATTCATTATGTTCCGCTCGGTTAACAAAGAAATGTGTTGGTGAACACTGCTTGATTAATACTATGATCGGTATACACTACACTCCATTGGTGTATACTAGAAATGCTTCATTTACCAACAACATTGCTTTGTGTCTTTCAGCTCTATACTTCATCATAGATGAATGCATCATAATAAAGTCAATATCATCAAGTCATAGACTCATCAACAAGTTACTCAATGTGTTTTTTATCCTCATCTAACATGTACATCTTTCCTCATGTAGATTTCTCTGTTCTTCATCTCTTTTTCACCTTTCCTCAGATGTCTCGGTATAGTAACTTACAAGATAAGTTTTGTCAAGCTATTTGACATCAATCACAACATAATATTGATTTAATCATAATAAATATCTAACTAGAAACTCCTTAGTGATCTTGTAATCACAGTTTCTTCAGTCAGAATCCAAATCAATTGTAGTCCAAAAATCTCTCCCTTTGGCATTGATGTCAACTCAAGTAATATGAAATGTACCATACACATACCAAACATATATCCTACAACTTGTGAACAAAAATTTTGTAAGTTGAATAGACTTAATATGTTTAATCACTATGTTACTAAGCAGCATTAGATAATACAGTATTACCATTTTGTAGTTGTGATCTTTTCAGTCCCTATTCTCTGTAACTGATCTTCAATACACTATCTCATCCAGATTGTCTCTCCCTTAGATAATTCTTGTCGGTGCTTGTTCATTTTCATATCTTGTTTTTCTCTCCCTTTTCATTTCATAAACACCCTTTTCATTTCATATTGTTTATCTCTCCCTTTGACAGCAATGCCAAAGAAACAAATAAACAAATAATTTTGTCTTCCTTTGTATCTCTTGAATACTGATATTCAAATCGGTTCAAGTTCTCAAACTTAATCACAACCTTGAACATGATTCAAAGTGTCAACTATGTTGCATCAACATGAATGTACTTCTAATAATGATAGGTTGATGCAACAACCAGATCACCTTAGTGACCGATAGATAGGGGATGAACCCCAACTCTAGTCCTCAAGTATTCAAATGTGTCCTTCGGTAGAGGCTTTGTAAAAATATCTGCAAGTTGTTCTTTATATTTAAAAAATTCTAGCTTAACTTGCTTCTCTTGCACTTGTTCTCTTAAGTAATGATACTTAATAGATATATGCTTTGTCTTAGAGTGCATCACAGGATTCTTTGAGATATTAATTGCACTAGTGTTGTCACAATATATAATCACTAGGTCAATGATTACCTCATTCATTCCTTCCAACACTTGTTTGATATATGCAATGTTTGAATAGTTAGTAGCAGTAGCAACACATTCTACTTCAGCTGTAGATTGAGAAATACAAGCCTACTTTTTACTTGTCCAGGTTACAAGTCTTTCACCAAAGAAAAATGCTCCTCCAGTGGTGCTTTTTCTATCATCCACATTTCTAGCCCGAGTAGCATCGGTGTAAACTTTCAGTTCAAACTTCCCTTCCTTAGGATACCATAATCCATAATTCTCTATTTTCTTTAGGTATCTTAAGATCCTTTTTGTAGCTATCATGTGTGATTCTCTAGGATTAGTAGAAAATCTTGCAACAATTCCCATAGCATGTGCTATATCTGGTCTACTGTGAACTACATACATTAACTTACCAATCATAGATCGGTAAAGTGTCTGATTTACCTCTGTAGTTTCATCCTCCTTTGTCAATTTGCATCTAGTAGCCATCAGTGTTCCCAGAGGTTTAGCATCTTCCATGCCAAATGTCTTCAGTACTTCCTTTATGTATTTAGATTGTGTGATGAATATCCCATCAGTCTGCTAAATCACTTGTAGTCCAAGAAAGAACTTAATCTCTCCGAACATAGACATTTCAAATTCCTTTTGAATTTCATCAACAAATGCCTTGCAGACAAGATCTGAGCCTCCAAAGATAATATCATCAGAAAATATTTTAGTAATGATAATAGTATCATCAGTATCACCTTTCACATACAGATTGTTATTTTCACTTGTTTTAACAAATCCAATACTTAACAAGTAAGTTTGTAGTCTTTCATACAGAGCTCTCGATGCTTTCTTCAAACCATATAAAGCTTTATGTAGTCTACATACCATGTCTTTATTGTTGGGATCAACAAAAACTTTAGGTTGTTCAATGTAGACCTCTTCTTCGAGTATACCATTCAAAAATGTTGACTTCACATCCATTTGATAGACTTTGAATTTCTTCTGTGCAGCATATGCAAGTAGCATTCTAACTCCTAATATAGCAATAGGTACAAATGTTTCACCATAGTCAATGCCTTCTTCTTGTGCATATCCCTTGCATACCAATCTAGCTTTATTTCTTGTGACTTCACCATTTTCATTCAATTTATTCCTGTATATCCACTTAGTACCGATAACATTCTTATCTTTTGGTCGGGGTACTAAGGACTAGGTTTTGTTCTTCTCTATGTTCTCTATTTCCTCCTTCATTACATTAACCCATTCTTCATTCTCTAATGCAACTTTCATAGTTTTAGGTTCAAATTCACAAATTAAACATGTACCTTGTCTTGTTTTGCTTCTAGTTTGCATTCTAGCATGTCTGTCTCCAATGATTTGTGTCTCAAGATGATGTCTTCTGACAAAACTAGCCAGAACTTTATTTCTCCTTTCTTGTTCATCCTATTCAGGGTCATTTTCTTGCTCGCTAGCTCCATCTTGTTCCTTGGTTTGTGTTGTCATTTGTCCTACATTGTTTCCATGCTGACCGGTTGACACAATTTGTGGTGTCAGTAGATACTCTGAATGTTCAATGTAAGTGAATCTACCATAGTCTTTCGGTTCCTTTGTAATTTCCTCTATGTACTTGTCATGAAACTCATCAACATGAACATTAGTACTTTCAACTATCTTATTTGTAACCTTATTCAAACATTTGTATGCTTTAATTGTAGTGGAATATCCTAGAAATATCCCTTCATCTCCTTTAAAATCAAATTTACCATTTCTTTCATCTTTCAAAATAAAGCATTTACTTCCAAAAATTTTGAAATAACTTACAATAGGTTTGTGTCCAAACCACAGTTCATAAGGTGTTTGGTTGGAGTCCTTCTTCAGTTGCACTCAGTTAAGAACATACATAGTTGTATTGACAACTTCTCTCCAATATGTTTGAGCAACATTCTTTTGTAACATCAATGTCCTAGCATAGTCAATTATAGATCTATTCCTCCTTTCAGCAATGCCATTTTGCTAAGGTGTCATCGGTGTAGATACCTATCTTTTGATTCCATGCTCATTACAAAAATTGGTAAATTCATCAGAGATAAATTCACCTCCTCTATCAGATCTTAAGCACTTTATTTCTTTTCCAGTTTCTTTCTCTACCTTAGCTTTATACCACTTAAACATTTTGAAAGCTTCAGAATTTTTTTTTAGGAACATAACAGTCATTAGTCTAGTATATTCATCAACAGAAAGAATAAAATATCTATCACCAGAACAACTCTGAGTTCTCATAGGACCACATAGGTCAGTATGAACCAACTCAAGTATCTTCTTTGTTGAGTAGTCTTTTCTTTTAAAACTAGACTTAGTCATCTTACCTTTCTAACATTCATGGCACATGGCATGACTATGTTTTGTCAAGTTAGGCAATCCTCTAACTCTTTTCTTTTTACTAATCTTGATCATGCTGTCAAAGTTCACATGGCATAACCTTCTGTGCCACAACCAAGCATCTTCATCTTTTATTAACAAACAAGAAGACCGATCCATATCAAGATATAATAGATTACCTCTAGATTGTGTACTAGTTCTGACAAGTCTTCCACCATCATCATAGATTTTCACCTTTTTTCTCTCAAAAGCCAGTCAGTGGCCTAAATTGTTCAGCTGAGCCACCCTTAACAAATTATAGTTCAATCCATCTACCCAGTATGCATTTTCACATTGTAATATGTCATTGATCATTAGTGAGCCTTTACCTCTTACCATACAAGGTGCATCATTTCCCATTCTCACAGATCCTCCATTATATTCAACAAGATGATCAAACTTCTCTACATCACCGATCATATGATGTGTACAACCACTGTCTATGATCCATGTATCATTTTTGCTTACTTTAGAGATTAGTGTTGTCTCTTCATGTTTCTCTTCCTCTTCTGAATCATCTTTCATAGCAACAAATACAACTTCTATATCATCATCAGAATCAGATTCAGTTTCAATATCTTTGGCTATGTAACATACCTTTTTTCCTTTTTCATCTTTGTTGTCTCTGTTGTAGTGTCGGTAGCCTCTGTTGACTCTTCTCCCATAGCTTCCTTTAGATCGGTCTTTAGATCTATCATCATCTTTCTTCTATGGACATCTAGCAGTGATGTGACTAAATTATTTACAATTAAAGCATGCTAAAGGTAGCTTACCTCTATACCTTCCTTTTCCTTTAGGCAATCTTCTGGCCATAAGTGCTTCAAGCTCATCAAGTTCATCATCAGTATTGTCATCACTATCACAATTCTTACTATTCCTACTAGACTTTCCAATCTTCAAAGAAGACATGAAAGTGGATTCAATAGAAGGAAAAACACTATTATCAAAGTTGTTTAATTCAAGAGTTGTAAGTTTACCAATCAGAGTGTCAAGAGTAAGGTTGGATGGAGCTCTTGTTTCATGAATTGCAGAAATCCTAATTGCATAAACTGGTAGCAAAGTTCTGAGAATCTTGCTTATCACTATTTCATCATCAATCACTCCATTAGATTCTCTAATAGCATGTACCACCTCTTTGAGTCTATTTGAATATTGGACAATGTTCTCACCTTCTTTCATTCTCATATCATCAAATCCGCCTCTCAGACTTTCAGCTCGGGCTCTTTTGACATTCAAATCTCCACTGTATATTTGTGCTAATTTATCCCACATTCCTTTGGTAGTCATGCATTTCTTAATATCTTCAAATTTAGCATCGGTACAGGAAGTAGCAAGTTCCATCATAGTAACATTGTGTTCATGCTTGTCCTTCAATTGATCAAGAGTCAAGGGACTAGTGGGCAGTTGCATGTAGCCATTCTCCATCAGATCTAGTGCTGAGTTCCCAATTCTAGATATGTACAACTTCATTCTACTTTTCCATACTGTGAAGTTCTCTTTGTTTAGTTTTGGTACTTCCCTCTTATACATCTTCAGACCTTTATGCTTAAGTCCTTAAAACTTTGTTCCAAGCAACCAGCGCTCTGATACCAATTGTTAGAATAACTAAGAGGGGGGTGAATCAATTATCTAGTGTCCCAAAAAAAAATGTATAATTCAAAACAACTTCTCTAATTTCTTCTTGTTGGTAAGCACTAAATACTTTCACTGTCTGTGCTTTTACCAATTACCAATCTAATATTGTAACAGTTTACCGATCAAATCTAACATGTAACATGTAAAGTATGATAATAAATAAATATCACAATCAACACATAACACAAGAGATTTAACATGGAAACCCTGTAAAGGGAAAAACCACTTGGGACCGGCAACCCAAAATTGTTCACTCTTCTGAAGTGAGGTCAGTTAAGATCCAACCCTGTTAAAGGTTACAAACATACTGTCAGGTGTGACCTTGTTAGAGGATTTTAGACTAGAAGTTATCGTCCAACCAGCATTCACTATGGGGTTGACAAGATAACAATGTTCATTCTAAGAATGATACATCATAGGACTTTCAGAGTCCACTTGGTTAAGAGATTTTGATTGTATACAATGGT
>BSBK01006891.1:495000-527500 GCA_027943335.1 Chamaecyparis obtusa | reverse complement strand
TGGTACCTACAAGCCTGCATCACCGAGAAGAGATACATGTGCATAGATACATAATAAGACATATGCAAATAGATGACCAGGTCTGATACATCATGTGGACCTCAACTAAGTGAGTAACTACAACTTCATCCCAAGTCATGAAAACACATCAATCACATATGAAACATGAGATATCATAGATAGAAATGGTTAGATTCAAATCCTTGGGTTAGCTCTACTTCCTCATAAACATATAAAGATAGATGATTAATAAACATTAAACAATAATCATAAATGAGCGTATCTAACTATCTGATAAGCATATCATCATCCATAAACATAAATGTGAACATATAGTTCTAATCATCATAATGCAAAATGTCCAAATCAAAGAGTCAAAGTATAATCATCAGAGAGGGTATTACATCCTCCAACCCTATGATGAGACTTACTCCTAGAAGTCGGCAAGTTAGAAATGGAAATACATCATACATTATCTCTTAAACACATTTTAATTGATATCACATGCATAACGTATCCTTGAATCCATGCACTATATAGAGAAAAATCCTCATAATATGGTTAAGCATGAAATATATATCCCAATCAATTTTACTCTCACCAACAAGGAGAACTTCAACTTGAACAAATATCAGTATGAATAGAATTTTCCCTTTACTTAGAAAGTAAGAACCAAGGTAAATAGCTTGGACCACTCAATTTTCCTTAAAATTTATCAAAATATTACAAATTCCTTCTTTTTCAACACGTATAAATCAAATTTTTACTTGCATCTGACATAATGATACATTTCAATCTAAAATAAAACATTGAGCATATCCAAATGTGCCTTATAAACAATCATATCAGTCCACATCATTGGGATTACACATGTAGTACCCTACCCATAGTTCTCTTTTTAGGATTCTTTATGTTTTAGTGTTTGACTGAATTCTTTTAGGTCACTTTTGATGTGATCGATTATTATGTTAATAAATGATGATTATGGATTTCTATTCATTGAATGTGTATCAGGTTATTGCATAGATTAGATGTTGATATCATTTGATGCTATGTTTATGTTTTATATTGATTAATGGTACTAATCTCATACTAGCATGTGTATGGTTATCTTGTGTTTGCATCTATTTGACGTGTTTGTTTGGTAGAGGATGGAGGCGTAGTTACTTGCATTGTCAAGATCCACACGACCGACCGTGCCCTATCATTATTTGATATATATTATTGTATGTACATGCTTCATCTTGTGGTGTCAGGTTTGAAGGTACAGGGCATCGTCTTCCCTGAATTGGAAGGAGTGAGCATCCCTAAAAACATTCATCTCAATGGTAAAGAGGGGAGATAATACAGAAATCCAAAACTTAAACCTAAGCCTTATTGTCCTAGGATTGGACAAGTGTCAATCTTACTTCCCTACCCAAATTCACCTGGTTGGAATGAATTCATGGATCCCTTCTCCTGTGTTTGTTTGACTTATTGTGTTTGATTTTTACTCTGCATGATTCAGTTGATTTATGATTATGTGGGTGATTAATAATCTATTGATTATAGTTGAATTATGTTAATTAAGATTATTTTATGTGAATGTCAATGTTAGATGCATAGTTGAATTTAATGTTTAATTATGTTCCTAGGATTTAATTGAGGGAATTAAATTAAAGTTAATTATTTTAGTATTGGAAATTAATATTGATTATGTCCTAAGTTTATTATGATAAAATTTAATTAAAATCAAATAATTGATTATTTGGATTTAATTGAGTATTTTATTGAGAATTGGATTTTATTATGTTTGTGAGTATTATGAAATGATTAAATAATTAATTGCATGAATTCATGATGCATTAAGTATTTAATTTATTTAATAATATATTTTATTATCAACATGTGCTTTATTGAGTTGTGCACAATTATATTTATTTTTAATTATTAATTAGTAATTTCTCTCAATAAAAGTGGGAGAGTTTGATTAGGAGTTCTTTGTGTGAGTCATCTAGGGTTTTCCATGTTTAGTGGAGTTGAATCCCTAATAGGGGGATTTTGCATTCATTTGGAAAAGAATCAGGTTGTTGGAGCATTTTTTTGGAGAGAGAGAGAGAGAGAGCTTTTGGGGTTTGTGTGTTTTCTTGTGTTCTTGAGCTTTTGGAGATTGTGCATGAATTCTGGGTGAAGGTTGCTTGCACTTGGATTTGGGATTGTATGCACTGTGTTTCAGATCTACAAGTGGAGCTTAAATGTTGTCAAATCTGAGGATTTCAGTATTCTATAGGCCATCTTATTCAGTATTTAGCATTGGAATTAAGGTAGGGATTTGTGGAGTTTTCTTGTGAATTCATCAATAGTTCTTTCTGCAATTTCTCTATGTTTGTTTCAGTTTATAGATTCAGATTTGTTTTCAATTTATGCTTTAAATTTGAGGGTTAGAAAACTCATTAGAATGCTATTTCATATTTTCATATTAACTTGGCACAGTAGGGTTATGCTGCCCAAATTTGGAGAGAAAATTTATCCTAGAACACATAGAAAATGAAAAATCAAACTCTATATAGTTAGTTCTATAGTTTGAATAAATTAATTTAGTGGGTTGTTGTCAAAAAACTAATTTGCGTTGAAAAACATCATTCTGGGTAAAAAAAACCTAATCCCTGTTAAAAAATGACAGTTTAAAAAAAAATACCACAGTAAATTAAATTTGCTTGTAAATGTTGGAAAACCACATTAGTAAATTGTAATGTATTTGTAAAATATTGGAGGAAAGATAAATTAGAAGAAAAGACAAAAAAAATTCATGTGTTGTGGACAAAAAGAATCTTTCTCCTTTTCTGGAAAAATTATACAGTCCTGGTAATTTTCCATTTTCAGAAATATTAAATTCACTTTAAAAAAAAAATAATTCTAAAAGTTTCCTAATTTGCTATATGCATAATAGGAGTATTTGAAAAGTTTTATAAAAAAATATATTTAAAAAATATTGTTTTGCTTATTTTTACACACTGAAAAATGTGTTAAAGAAAAGTTGTTTTAAAAAAAAATATTAAAAAGAAAATTTAACAAAGTTAGTGGGGCGGTGGTCCCACCCCCTAACCCCACTCGATAGCCTATGAAGCTGCCTACGACATGCTAAGGCTATTGGGACAGCCCAGGGGCTACGCATGACAGTCGAGACTGTCGTGACAGCTATGGGGGACGACCGTGAGGAGGCTGTGGCCCCCATGAACCCCCCATATATTTTATTTTAGTTTTTCTTTTTATTATTATTAATGATAATAAATTTTTATATGTTATTTTTATTGTTGTTAATAAATTATTTAATATGTTATTTTTAATATGTTAATAAATTATTTTATGTTATATTTAATTTTTAGATTAATTTAGATTGATTTGGTTATTTATTTAATTTTGTTAATTAATTTAATTTAATTAACTCGGGATTACGACTGGATAAATTTGATTAAATAATCATCAATGAATTGTTAGATCTATTATATAAGAGATTTAAGGGAATTATAGGTTTTAAATCTATTATTGGATCTGGATTATAGGTCATTTTAAAAATTATAATTACTTGATTCATTAATGTATATGTATATTAAGGAATAAATTGTACGCAAAATTTTATATCTCTTTTATGGAATTTTGATTCTAGACATAAATCTATAATTGTTCTAATTGTCCTTTGTAGACATTTTGAGTTTTAGGGATATAACGAGATCTTAAGCAATAGGTTGATTTCATAGTTCTATTGGCAACATGGTTTAATAGTTGTTATGTTTCTACTAAAATTGGGCATTTTCGTTATGTTGAATTCTAAGGTACTCTTTAGGAAATTTGTTTCACTTATGATGTTACTGGAATGATTATTTTCCATAATTTCCTAGTAGACCTTATATTTGAATTCAATTCTGATAATTATGGAATGTATTTGACTATGATCTTTATTTCAGTTCAAATTAATGTGAATGTGTATTCTTCATGTTTTCTTTTACAATTATGGGTTCTCGGGATTCTAGATGACCTAGGGGAAAATAGAGGCTAGAGTTTGCGTCAGATGTTCATGTTATCAGTTATGTTTGGTGTGTGTGTACTCTATTTGATTATCATTCCTGTTTGACCATTGGGCTCATGATATATTGTACTTTGTTTGTGGTATCTCTATAACCATATCTAGTCCTTTTGTGTGAAAATGGATATGAGGTTATGTAGGTGTATACCTGATTAGATCTAGGAGAGATCTATGACCCTAGGGTAGTTTACCTAGACATGTAATAGGAGGTGGCTTGCAATAAGCGACGGGGCCCAGAAGTGGCTACCAGGATCACTTATTGTAAGTTTTCAATAATCAAGTGATAACTTAATATAATTAAGGGGAAATAAATGAACCTAATAAGATATGAGTCCTCACCCAAGTGTTAGTGCTAGTATAGACTAAGATGAGTTGAGAAGATGACTAGCCCCCTTTTAAGGGATGAGTTGGCATAGTTGATGACTTCGTCAGTACGAGAGGTCATTGATTTCATGTATGGTCACTTGGGTGCCGGGATCCAAAGAGATTACCAGGACAAAACTCAAGGGTTAGATGTACATGATGACACCTTCCTATGGATAGTCTAGTTATTCTACATGTGTGGGTTGCCTCTAGATTAGTGAGTTGTACCCTTATCTTTATCCTGTTGTATCTTGAGTTAGAGTGCTTTCAGGATCCTTCTGCTTAGAGTTTTATCCTTTTTTTGTATTGGTTATCCGATTAGGGTTTGTGGTTATCTCCTCAGCATGGTGGGGTAGGCCTTTGTGGTTCTACACAGATGAGTGGTAGTGATTCTTTACCATTTCAGATTCGACGTCCTGGTGTCAGTGCTTAACAGTGGTCCCACAGTTGGTTTCCTTATGATGTTTATTTGATGCTTCTTTCTTATCTTCATTATTTGTAATCATGTATTAGAGTATCGCATGTGATACCTAATCTGGACATTGTACTTTTATGTTAGTTTTATTACTACATACCCTACGACATGTGTAGTGGATGTCAGTTTACTTGGATACCATGGAAGTCCATGAGAATTGTATTTATTGTTACCATGTAATTGTAATTTATAAGTTATGGAATCTTTTATTGATGTTAGTTCTAGTTGTGTTTTTTATTCTTATGTAATTCTACGTCATGGAACCCTTGAGTCTTGTAATCTATGTTGAATGTTGTTTCAATGTGAGTAAATGGTATTTGCTTCCACACTGTTGTTTATCTTGTATGTTAACTTTAGAAAAAAAAATTATTCAGCAAACTTAGTAGCATGTTTTAGGTTAAATTCTCTTGGGTTCCCTGGTGGGGCATTACATCTAGTATCAGAGCAGAGTTTCCACACTGCGAAATCTGGGTATGTACACCTATTAGGTTTTGTGTAGTCTAAACTTGAAAACTAAACATAGACATAAAACATTTTGTTTTCAGACCATTGCTTTATGATTATGTTTTCCTTTATTTTGTTTAAGAGCTTTGTTGAGAGTTGTTGTTGGATCTTTGATGTTGCAGGAATTATGGCTATGACTAGATCCACTAGAGGTCGAGGTAGAGGTCATGGTGGTAACCGTGGAAGGGGTAGATAGACTAGCCCTTCTACCAGTGTGAGTCAGGAGAGTCATCAATAGCATTCTAGGGGTGAGAATAGAGAGGATCATGAGGATGATCCTAATATGACATAGCTCTTGCAGGCAATTCTTAATTGTCTTGGTCCTGAGTAGGTCAGAGTAGAGCATGCTAGAGAGAGGTCTAGGAGTCCTCCCAGGAGGGACTTTGCAGTTGATCCTATAGTGGTAGTAGCTAACCACATGAGGGATTTGATGAGAGGGAAACTCATTCCCTTTGATGTGAAAAGCACTAGTTTAGAGGCAGAGACATGGTTGATAGCCTTAGAGCAGAGTTTCTCCATGCATCCCTTTAGTAGTAATACTAAAGCCAGGTATGCGATTATGCAGCTTACATATTTTGCTGCTATATGGTGGAAGATAGAGGAGTAGAAGTTATGGTTCTAGATAGACACTATCACATTAGAGTTGTTTTTGGAACACTTCTAAGATCACTTCTTATCAGATTAGTGGAGGTGACAAAGAGCAGATGAGTTTCATAATCTGAGACAGTTGATCCTGTCGGTAGGAGAGTATGAGCATCGGTTTTTTGAGCTCAAATCATATGTTGGATTCAGACATGATACAACTCTCCTAGTATAACACTTTGTGAGGGGACTAAATGCATGCATTATTGGAGAGGTCCTACTATTTGAGCCTAAGACCCTTCAGGAGGTGGTCATTAAGGCCACCCTTACAGAGAGGAATCTTGCTTTAGGTCATGGTAGTCAGAGAGGTGTCTAGGCTAGTGGTTCCAAGGGGAATCGATCTCAGAGGAATGGGAATTTTCAGAATCCTCCTACCTTTTTGAAAGGTAATCAGAATCAGCAGGATAAGAAATTCTTCAATGGTAATGGTGGTGGTTCTTGATCAAAGAACTATCGCAACTGGTAGCGTAGTATGCACAATCAGGATGATCAGCCCACTTAGAATTCACATCAGGATTTTGGTGGGGGTATTTTTCAGCAGCCCAATACTCCTGTAGCAAGGAGAGTCTTCAAGGGGGATTATTTCACTTGTGGCCAATAGGGTCATAAGTCATATGATTGTCCCCAATTTTCAGCTTAGCATTCAGGATAGAGATCATTGGTTTCTGAGCCTACAGTGGGAGATGCAGGTAGATCTCATAGGGCCTTTGCAATAGGGAATGATCCTTAGTGTTTGAACCCTAAGGTAGGAAAAGGTCTGATGGGGCCTACTCAGTGATCTTTTGTTTTAGTTTTCTTTTCAGTGCAATGTATTTTATGGGACTTACATCCCTACTTGTTCGAGGCTTCTAGGAGTAAGCCTAATTCTAGGGGGCGTGGATGTAGTACCCTGCCTGTAGCTCACTTTTTAGGATTCTTTATGTTTTAGTGTTTGACCGAATTCTTTTAGGTCACTTTTGATGTGATCGATTATTATGTTAATAAATGATGATTATTGATTTTTGTTCATTGAATGTGTATCAGGTTATTGCATAGATTAGATGTTGATATCATTTGATGCTATGTTTATGTTTTATATTGATTAATGGTACTAATCCCATACTAGCATGTGTATGGTTATCTTGTGTTTGTATCTGTTTGATGTGTTTGTTTGGTAGAGGATGGAGGTGTAGTTACTCACATTGTCAAGATCCATACGACAAATCATACCCTATCATTGTTTGATATATATTATTATATGTACATGCTTCATCTTGTGGTGACAGGTTTGCAAGTACAGGGCATCATCTTCCCTAAATTGGTAGGAGTGAGCATGCCTGCAAACATTCATCTCAATGGTAAAGAGGGGAGATAATACACAAACCTAAACCCTAAACCTAAGCCTTATTGTCCTAGGATTGGACAAGTGTCAGTCTTACTTCCCTACCCAAATTCACCTGGTTGGAATGAATTCATGGATCCCTTCTCCTGTGTTTTTTTGACTTATTGTGTTTGATTTTTACTCTGCATGATTTAGTTGATTTATGATTATGTGGGTGATTAATAATCTGTTGATTATAGTTGAATTATGTTAATTTAGATTATTTTATGTGAATGTCAATGTTAGATGCATAGTTGAATTTAATGTTTAATTATGTTCCTAGGATTTAATTGAGGGAATTAAATTAAAGTTAATTATTTTAGTATTGGAAATTAATATTGATTATGTCCTAAGTTTATTATGATAAAATTTAATTAAAATCAAATAATTGATTATTTGGATTTAATTGAGTATTTTATTGAGAATTGGATTTTATTATGTTTGTGAGTATTATTAAATGATTAAATAATTAATTGCATGAATTCATGATGCATTAAGTATTTAATTTATTTAATAATAGATTTTATTATTAACATGTGCTTTATTGAGTTGTGCACAATTATATTTATTTTTAATTATTAATTAGTAATTTCGCTCAATAAAAGTGGGAGAGTTTGATTAGGAGTTCTTTGTGTGATTCATCTAGGGTTTTGCATGTTTAGTGGAGTTGAATCCCTAATAGGGGGATTCTGCATTCATTTGGAAAAGAATCAGGTTGTTGGAGCATTTTTTTGGAGAGAGAGAGAGAGAGAGAGCTTTTGGGGTTTTTGTGCTTTCTTGTGTTCTTGAGCTTTTGGAGATTGTGCATGAATTATTAATGAAGGTTGCTTGCACTTGGATTTGGGATTGTATGCACTGTGTTTCAGATCTGTAGGTGGAGCTTTTCTATTGTCAAATCTGAGGGTTTCAGCATTCTACAGGCCTTCTTATTTAGTATTTAGCATTGGAATTGAGGTAGGGATTTGTGGAGTTTTCTTGTGAATTCATCAGTAGTTCTTTCTGCAATTTCTCTATGTTTGTTTTAGTTTATAGATTAAGATCTATTTTCAATTTATGCTTTAAATTTGATGATTAGAAAACTCATTAGAATGCTATTTCATATTTTCATATTAACTTAGCACAGTAGGGTTATGCTACCCAAATTTGGAGAGAAAATTCATCCTAGAACACGTAGAAAATGAAAAACCAATCTCTATATAGTTAGTACTATAGTTTGAATAAATTAATTTAGTGGGTTGTTGTCAAAAAACTAATTTGGGTTGAAAAACATCATTCTGGGTAAAAAAAACCCAATCCCTGTTAAAAAATGACAGTTTAAAAAAAAATACCACAGTAAATTAAATTTGCTTGTAAATGTTGGAAAACCACATTAGTAAATTGTAATCTATTTGCAAAATATTGGAGGAAAGACAAATTAGAAGAAAAGAAAAAAAAAATTCATGTGTTGTGGACAAAAAGAAACTTTCTCCTTTTCTAGAAAAATTATACAGTCCTAATAATTTTCCATTTTCAAAAATATTAAATTCACTAAAAAAAATAATAATTCTAAAAGTTTCCTAATTTATTATTTGCATAATAGGAGTATTTGAAAAGTTTTATAAAAAAATATATTTAAAAAATATTGTTTTGCTTATTTTTACAGATTGAAAAATGTGTTAAAGAAAAGTTGTTTTAAAAAAATATATTAAAAAGAAAATTTAACAAAGTTAGTGGGGCGGGGGTGTTAGGAATGAATGAAAAGTGTTTTGGCAGTCATTCTATAGCAGTTGTTGTTGCATTCATGACTTGGATTGTCATTGATGTCAACACAGTGATATTCTGTATATTAGCAGGAAAGCAGGTATAGTTTTGTTTTACGCACATGTTATATTGTAGATTGGATTTTGCGCAATTGATGGTATGTTCTTTGGTGTGCTATTAACCTATGGTTAACAGCACAAAAAGAAATTCATTCATTTGCAAGAGTTATGAGTATTTTGGTGAAAGCAGTGTTTAGACAGTGTTTCTGTGTAGCAATGTTTGGAAATCGGAGGATATCTCTTAGCTGGGATGGAATATGATTTTGTGCAGTTAAAGGGATGTTGGAGACTCATTAATGATGGCATGGTTCATAGCACAAACTTTGAGGATATGTTTGGAGAAAGTTACAGTAACTGGAAGCCGACAGTTTTATGTGAATTCTGTGTGTAGCGTGTAGAATTTATTATTTTGTAATTGAGGACCGACTCATTTGTAATTATTTGAGTTTGGTATATAAGAAGGAATTTTTTCCTTATTGTAGTGTGTACTATGAAGATTGTAATGTGAATATATGCATGAAGTGAAGAAAAGAGCTAATTCAGTAATGAAAGAAGACTTGTGAGTAAAAAGATCTAGAATTGTGATCTTGTGTAGCAGAGAGTGCAGTTTTGGCATAGTGTGAAGGAGGTAATATATTTCATATTATTCTGTTGAATAATTCTAAGATCTTTTGGACAGTGTGTTCAAAGATCTTGTCTTGAAGCTATTTGGGCAGTGGGTCCTTCTGTCTTCCATAAACTCTTAACCGGGTTAGAATCTTTTAACAGGGATTCAAAATCTCCTAACATGGATTTATATGTACTAAATGTATTTTATAAGACTCCTAACAAGGTACATCCTCTAATAAGGAACTTTCATATTAGTGCATCATTTTGTGGGCATCATTCCCACCGGGGTTTACTCTTTTCAAGAGGTTCCCTAGTTAACATATCTTGTGTTATTGTGCAATTGTGTATGGTTATCTTTCTATGGTTGATCAGTACATTGATTATATTGTTTAAAGCTGTTGAATGGATAAATTATCTGATAACTGATTCACCCCCCCCCCCCCCTCTCAGTTATCTTGGGGATCTTTACTTTCTAACAATTGGTATTAGAGCAGCAGGTCCTTGAAAGAAAAGTTTAACAACTTAAGGAGATCCATGGTGAATTTTAGAAAAGAAAGCCCTAAGTTTGATGGAGTAAATTTTGATAGCTGAAAAGAAAAGATGAAGACACATCTATTGTGTTTAGGACCAAGTTATTATTTGATTACAAAGAATGAGAAGACTATCATTGAGGAAGACAATCTAGAGGCAGGAACTAAAGATGAACTAGATCTATTCATGTGTAACATACTTGCAAGAGAAGCACTTTTGTCAGCAGTACCAGAGAATGAATATAGTCAGGTAAGATGTTTGAAAACATCTCATGCAATTTAGAAAGCTTTACATTCTACTTTTGAAGGTGATGAACATGCAAAGAAGGCTAGATTACATAATTGGATTTGTGCATTTGAAGATATCAGAATGATAGAAGATGAATCTATTAGAAGTTATATTGGTAGGATGTCTGAGATTGTGATAGGAATAAAGTCTTGTGGAGGTGATAAGACAGAGAATGAAGTGATATGGAAAATTCTAAGAACTTTGACACCAGTATTCAAGCAGACAACATAGATGATTGAACAAGTGATACCTTGTACATCAAACTTTTCAAGAGAGACTCTTCTTGGAAGACTAGAAACAACAAAGATGAACTTGAGATTATCAAGAGAGCTACCTAGAATGGAAACAACATTCAGTGCTCTTAGCATTAGACCTACAAGAAGTACTAGTGTGAATGGATATTATGCCAGCAGTAGTAGATCTAAGGAAGATAAGAAGATTGAAGAAGGTATTGCATTACTTGTAAAAAGAGAACCAAATGGTAAGAAAATCTTTAAATGTTGGACTTGTCAAGAATATGGTCATTTTGCATCTAAATGTCCTAAAAGAGTTAAGAAGTATAGAAGCAACTTTAAACCTAGGAGATCTAAAGAATGTTATTATGCAAATGATGAAGATTTTGAAGCAGGAATTGAAAAACATTTAAGTGACAGTGATAATGATAACTTTGAGAAAATAGGATTTGTAGCAATTAAAGATGAAAGTTCTGAATCTGATAAAAGGGAAGAAAATGAATTAGTTTCACAAGTTGAAAAGAAATCTGATTGGATAATAGATAGTGGTTGTTCACGTCATATGACTGGAGATAAAAGAAAGTTTGTTAAGTTAGATAATTATGATGGAGGAATTGTTAGAGTTGGTAACAATGCACCTTGTTTGATTAAGGGTATAGGATCTATTACTCTTGATGGAAAGACTAACACTGATGATGTTTACTTTGTTGATGGACTAAGACATAATCTACTAAACATTGGACAATTGGCTGATAAGGGTTATCAAGTTTGGTTTTCTTAGAAAACTTGTGTGATAAAAGATAAAGATGGAAATCTGATTGGAAAAGGATCCAGAACCAAAGGTAATATATTTCAGTTGAATCCTACTGAGATGACATGTTTGATAACTAGGATTGATGATAGTTGGTTATGACATAAAAGGTTTTGTCATATAAACTTTGATAATATTGTCAAGGTGAGAACTACACATGTAGTAAGAGATTTACCTAGAATTATGAAACCTACTAACATGATTTGCAAAGAATGTATGATGGCAAAGCAGAAAAGGAATTCATTTCCCAATAAGAAGTTCACATCGGTAGAGAAGTTGGAGATTGTTCATACAGACTTGAGTGGTCCTACTAGGACTAGAGGATTCTATGGTGAAAGGTATTTTATGATTCTTGTTGATGATTTTACAAGGATGATGTGGATTGCATTTTTGAAAGAAAAATCTAAAGCATTTGATAAGTTTAAGATCATGAAAAGCAAAATTGAGAATGAATCTGGAATGAAGATTAAGTGTCTAAGATCTGATAGAGGTGGTGAATTTACATCTAGATAGTTTAACACTTTTTGTGAAATGAATGGCATTAAGAGACAACTTTAAGCCCCTAGAACACCAAAACAAAATGGTATTGCAAAAAGAAGAAACAGGTCAATAACTGAAGCAGCAAGACCTATGTTGTTTGAAAATGATTTAGCTAAAACTTTTTGGAGAGAAGCAGTGAACACAGCAGTACACACTATGAACAGAGTACAAATCAGAGTAGATACAAACAAGACACCTTATGAATTATGGTTTGGACATACACCCTCAGTTAAGTATTTTAGAATTTTTGGAAGTAAATGTTATATTAAGAGAGATGATGATATAGGAAAGTTTGATCCTAGAAGTGATGAAAGAATATTTCTTGGATATTCTTTAAAAAGCAAAGCATATAGATGTTATAACAAAAGAACTAAGACTATTGTTGAAAGTGAAATGTAAAAGTTGATGAGAAGTTTAAAATTCAAGAAAGAATGCTTGATTATGAATCTAATGGAGAAGCACAACCTCAACCTAACATTGAAAATGCAGAATAATTTTTTGAAACTAACAATGATTTTCTGAATGAAAGTCATACTAAAGAAGACAGAGAAGAAAATAGAGAAGAAAATAGAGAAGAAAGCATAGAAGAATCTACAATCGGAACAAGATCAGTAACTATGACACCTAACAGGTATACTTCAAGACATCACCCTATTGAGAAAGTTATTGGAAGTTTAGATAGAGGAGTTTTGACTCAGAATAAGGTACATTTATGTTTGATTTCTCAAATTGAACCTAAGACTACTAATGAAGCTTGTGAAGATGAACATTGGATCAATGCTATGAAAGAAGAACTAGAGCAGATTGAAAAAAATAAGACATGGGAATTGGTCCCTAGACCTGAAGACAAGAATGTGATTGGAACAAAGTGGGTATTCAGAAACAAGATGAATGAACAAGGAGAAGTGATAAGAAACAAAGCAAGATTGGTATGTAAATGATATTCACAACAAGAAGGAATTGACTATGAAGAAACCTTTGCACCTGTGTCCAGACTTGAAGCAGTGAGAATGTTTCTAGCATATGCAACTTACAAGAAATTCAGAGTGTATCAGATGGATGTGAAGTCAGCATTTTTGAATGGTGAATTGCAAGAAGAAGTCTACATTGAGTAGCCTGAAGGTTTTCCTTTGACACAAGAAGGAGATATGGTATGTAAGTTAAAGAAAGCTTTATATGGATTAAAACAAGCACCTAGAACCTAGTATGCAAGATTGGATAAGTATTTATTGAAATTAGGATTTATAAAAGGAACATCAGATAGTAACTTATACACAAAAGAAATTGAGAATGGTTTGTTGGTTATAGTCATATTTGTTGATGATATTATCTTTGGAGGAGAAGATGAAGCTAGTGACAAATTTGCAGATAAAATGAAGACTGAATTTGAGATGAGCATGATTGGAGAAATGAAATATTTTTTGGGATTACAAATAACACAAAGCAAGGAAGGTATATTTGTAAGTCAGACTAAGTATTTAAATGAATTATTGAAAATATTTGGAATGGAAGATTCTAAACCTATTGGAACACCTATGGTAACTAGACATAAGTTATCTAGAAAAGATGAGACACCAGCAGTTGAGCAGAAAAAGTACAAATCTATGATTGGAGGATTGCAGTACATGACACATACAAGACCTGATATAGCACATTCAGTGGGGATTGTAGCAAGATTTCAAGAAGAACCTAGAGAATCACATTATGCAGCAGTAAAGAGGATACTGAGATATCTGAAAGGAACAATGGATTATGGATTATGGTATGAGAATTCTGATAATTTTACTTTATGTGCCTATACTGATGCAGATTGGGGAGGCAGCGTTGATGACAAGAAAAGCACCAGTGGTGGAGCCTTTTTTCTTGGAGGTAAATTGGTCTCTTGGCTAAGTAAGAAGCAGAATTGTACTTCACAAAGCACAACAGAAGCAGAATATGTTGCAGCAGCAAATAATTGTAATCAAATTATTTGGATGAAGTAGATGTTGAAAGATGTTGGAATAAAGTTTGATGAGCCTATTGTTATACATTGTGACAACACCAGTATAGTGAGTATGTCAAAAAATCCTATTTTACATTCTAAGATCTTTTGGACAGTGGGTTCAAAGATCTTTCCTTGAAGTTGTTTGGGCAGTGGGTCCTTCTATCTTCCATAAACTCTTAACCGGGTTAGAATCTTTTAACAGGGATTCAAAATCTCCTAATAGAGATTTATATGTACTGAATGTATTTCATAAGACTCCTAACAGGGTCCATCCTCTAACAAGGAACTTTCATATTAGTGTATCATTTTGTGGGCATCATTCCTATCGTGGTTTACTCTTTTCAAGAGGTTCCCTAGTTAACATATCTTGTGTTATTGTGCAATTGTGTATGGTTATCTTTCTATGGTTGATCAGTACATTGATTATATTGTTTAAAGCTGTTGAATGGATAAATTATCTAATAACTGATTCACCCCCTCCCTCTTAGTTATCTTGGGGATCTTTACCTTCTAATAGGGGGTCCCACCCCCTAACCCCACTCGACAGTCTATGAAGCTGCCTACGGCATGCTAAGGCTGTCGTGACAGACCAGGGGCTGCACATAGTAGTCAAGGCTATCGTGACAGCTATGGGGGACAACCGTGAGGAGGTTGTGGCTGCCACGACCCCCCCATATATTTTATTTTAGTTTTTTTATTATTATTATTCAAGATAATAAATTTTTATATGTTATTTTTATTATTGCTAATAAATTATTTTATATGTTATTTTTAATATGTTATTAAATATTTTAATATGTTATAAAATTATTTTATATGTTATTTTTAATATTTTAATAAATTATTTTATGTTATATTTAACTTATAGTTTAATTTAGATTGATTTGGTTATTTATTTAATTTTGTTAATTAATTTAATTTAATTAACTTGGGATTACAATTGGATAAATTTGATTAAATAATCATCAATGAATTGTTAGATCTATTATATAAGATATTTAAGGGAATTATAGGTTGAAAATCTGTTATTGGATCTAGATTATAGGTGAGTTTTTAAATTATAATTTCTTGATTCATTAATGTATATGTATATTAAGGAATAAATTGTACGCAAAATTTTATATCTCTTTTATGGAATTTTGATTCTAGACATAAATCTATAACTGTTCTAATTGTCCTTTGTAGACATTTTGAGTTTTAGGGATATAACCAGATCTTAATCAATAGGTTGATTTCATAGTTCTATTGGCAACATGGTTTAATAGTTGTTATGTTTCTACTAAAATTGGGCATTTTCATTATGTTGAATTCTAAGGTACTCTTTAAGAAATTTGTTTCACTTATGATTTTACTGGAATGATTATTTTCTAGAATTTCCTAGTAGACCTTATATTTGAATTCAATTCTGATAATTATGGAAGGTATTTGATTATGATCTTTATTTTAGTTCAAATTAATGTGAATGTGTATTATTCGTGTTTTCTTTTACAATTATGGGTTGTCGGGATTCTAGATGACCTAGGGGAAAATAGAGGCTGGGGTTTGAGTCAGATGTTCATGTTATCAGTTATTTTTGGTGTGTGTGTACTCTATCTGATTATCATTCCTATTTGACCATTGGGCTCATGATATATTATACTTTGTTTGTGGTATCTCTATAACCATATCTAGTCCTTTTGTGTGAAAATGGATATGAGGTTACGTACGTGTATACCTGATTAGATCTAGGAGAGATATGTGACCCTAGGGTAGTTTACCTGGACATGTAATAGGAGGTGGCTTGCAATAAGCGATGGGGCCCACAAGTGGCTACTAGGATCACTTATTGTAAGTTTTCAATAATCAAGTGATAACTTAATATAATTAAGGGGAAATAAATGAACCTAATAAGATATGAGTCCTCACCTAGGTGTTAGTGCTAGTATAGACTAAGATGGGTTGAGAAGATGACTAGCCCCCTTTTAAGGGATGAGTTGGCATAGTTGATGACTTCATCAGTACGAGAGGTCATTGATGCCGTGTATGGTCACTTGGGTGTCAGGATCCAGAGAGATTACCAGGACAAAACTCAAGGGTTAGATGTACATGATGACACCTTCCTATGCATAGTCTAGTTATTCTACATGTGTCAACTGCCTTTGGATTAGTGAGTTGTACCCTTATCTTTATCATGTTGTATCTTGAGTTAGAGTGCTTTCAGGATCCTTCTACTTAGAGTTTTATCCTTTTTTTGTATTGGTTATCCAATTGGGGTTTGTGGTTATCTCCTCAGCATGGTAGGGTAGGCCTTTGTGGTTCTACATGAACAGGTGGTAGTGATTCTTTACCATTTGAGATTTGACATCCTGGTGTCGGTGCTTGATGGTGGTCCTATAGCTGGTTTCCTTATGATGCTTCTTTCTTATCTTCATTATTTGTAATCATGTATTAGAGTATCGCATGTGATACCTAATCTAGACATTGTACTTTTATGTTAGTTTTATTACTACATACCCTGCGACATGTGCAGTGGATGTCAGTTTGTTTGGATACCATGTAAGTCCATGAGAATTGTATTTATTGTTACCATGTAAATGTAATTTATAAGTTATGGAATCTTTTATTGATGTTAGTTCTAGTTGTGTTTTTTATTCTTATGTAATTCTACGTCATGGAACCCTTGAGTCTTGTAATCTGTGTTGAATTTTGTTTCAATGTGAGTAAATGGTATTTTCTTCTGCACTGGTTTTTATCTCGTATGTTAACTTTAGAAAAAAAAATTATTCAGCAAACTTAGTAGCATGTTTTAGGCTAAATTCTCTTGGGTTCCTTGGTGGGGTGTTACAACACATTATAAGGATCAGGAGTGGATATGCCTCTCTAGACAAGCTTTCACTCTAGGATACAATACCAGTGTCATCTATATCCAAAATCCATAATCAATACCTCACATAGTGGCTTGATGGTGTCTTGGGCCATTTCTTCGAAGGCCCTCCATACAAGTTGATGTAGGGGCATCCAAGATTAAGGTAGGGACATTCTGTGTCCTTGGTAAACTGCATGGAGTGTTTGTGTTTTGGCTAGGTTTTACTCAATTGTAGTCTTGACTGATGGTCTCGGTCATTGAAGAAGGCTTGGTCACTGAAGGAACTTGGTAGTATCTAGCACTCTGTGAAACTATTGCTCGGTCATGCCTGTGGTGCTTGGTCGACACTGGTGCTCGGCAATGCCTGACATGCTCGGTAATTTTACTGTAGCTCTGTATTTTTGTCTTATTGACTAAAGTTCTAAGTGATTTGTTGAGCCGACTTGGTGAATTAATTATTTGTGGCCATTGTCTTGGGCCGACATGCAGAATTAAATGTTTGTATACATTTGTAAGCCGACTTGTATGGCATTTAATTATTCATTTTGGGGAGTTAAGGGTTTCATCTAGCCGACTTGTGGCTGATGATTAGTATTTAAGGAGGGCTTGGGTAGATGTTTGGGGACAATTTTTGGAGATCAGAACTTGGAGACTTAGCAGATATGGAATTTAGATGCAAAACTTGAGAGTGAAGTTGTTGAAAAGTTCTTGATGTTCTTGCAGATTAGATTGTAATCTAATGGCCCTTTGTAATAGAGCTAGTGGTTTGCATACTTGGAAACAAGGAGATTTCTTGGAGGCTTGCGAGATCAAGTTTAGATCTGCCTTAGGGTTTTGATTAGCTTCTGATTGTCTTTAGAGCTGAACTAGTTGAGATTGTATTGGATCTGATTGTGGATCTTGCAGAATTGTTTCATTTTGTAATTGGCCCTAACCTGGAAGGCCTTACAGTTGGGCATGTTAATGCAAATTGATTGAAACATTTGTGGTATTGTCTATGTTGTTGAGTATTCCGCTATGTAATTCTTTTGACTACAATGTTTGGATTGTCCTTCATTGGATCCACCATCCTTGTTTGCATAAGGTGGTATCAGAGCCAAGTTTGTTCCTGTTGGAGCGAAAGCTTGATCTTGTTGAAGCAAAATTTTGACCTAGCAAGGCTGATCTTGTGAAGTTGATCTTGTTGGAGAAAAGATTGTGCACAATCTAGATTGCATTTCTGAAGCACTAAACTTGTGAAATTTTCCCCTAGTTGTTTACAAGATTACAGGTTGAGATCTGACTTGTTGCAACTTGGAAATTGTCACAAGGTGGCCAGTGAGGGTTTGTTGTAGAGGGTTTATCTTATTCTTTAAGGATGCCTCTGAGAAGATTGGACCCTAGAGTTATTTATGATCTTTCTGATACTATTGAATCCTGGATCATAGAGAAGGTGAAATCAAATTTCAGATCTAAGATGGAATTGATGAAGAATGATATGGTCACTGAGATCATGAGAACTGTTTCTTGTATACCTCAGAATGTTGGTACTGAGGATGGCTATAAGAAGTTACTGAAGAATTTGAAACTACTAGATCTAGTAGTGATGACCATAGGAACAGATTTGGTGAAGACAGAACTGCTTGGTTGCCTAGACCTGCTGCTCGGTTTAGTAATTATTGAATGGAAGTTTCTACTTTCTCTAGTACTTTGAAGCCCAAAAATCTGATTGATTGGATTGGTGAACTTGAAGATTTCTTTGAGCTGGAAGAAATTGAAGATCCTCTTTGGGTGAGATTAGCACATACAAAGTTGAAAAGACATGCTACTCTTTGGCGGAAAGAACTACAGAGAGACCGAGAAGATGAAGGTGAAACAAAGATCAATCGGTGGAGATTGATGGTTACTAAGTTGAAAGCTAAGTTCATACTAACTGACTATGAGCTTGACTTATTTAAGAAGTTACATAATCTAAAACAAAAGGATTTTTCTATTGAGGATTATACCGAGGAGTTCTACAAACTTACTATTTGGTCTGGACACCGAGAGCTTGGTAAGGAAAAGGTAGCTCGGTATGTGAATGGTTTGAGATTCAATATTTAGGATGAGCTTGGTATGCTGAAGATTGATTCTATTGAAGATGCTTATCAGTATGCTCTGAAGGCAGAAGATAATTTGAAGAGGAAACAACCTAGTAACTCCTGAGGGAAAGAAAAGGTTGATCACTTGATGAAGGAGAAACCAACTGATGTAGAAGATGAACACTCTGGAACCAAAGAAGAAGATAGGTAGAGTTATCTTTAAAGGTACTTTCTATAACTGTGGAGAGGAAGGACACCATTCTTTTGAACATACACATAAGAAGGTTAACCGACGAACTGTTGTGATGAATGAGAACATTTAGAATGAAGCTAAATCAGAGAACTTGTTGCTTCGGTGAACATTGCTCAGTACAAAGGATCAAACTTGTCAAAGGAGTAATTTTTCTAGGACCCAATGCAAGACTGAAGGTAAACTCTATGATGTTATTGTTGATAGTGGTAGTATTGATAACCTAGTTGTTGAGGACCTGGTTCAGAAACTTGGTTTGAATAGAATGAAACATCCTTGTCCTTATAGGCTTGGCTGGTTACAAGATGTTCATGCTTTGGAAGTTAGAGAACAATGCTTCATTGATGTTCAAATTGGCCAGTACAAGGATCTCGTGCTTTGTGATATTGTGAAGATGAATAGTTGTGATATATTGCTCAGTAGACATTGGCAGTATGATTGTAGAGCTATTTATGACTCTGTTAGGAATGTGTTTACTGTTGAGAAGAATGACAAGAAGTTTTCACTGATGCCTTTTGTTGGTACTCTAAAAAATCTATCTAGTTTTGATCCCCTAATCACAGAATTTTCCTAAGGCAAAGTTCAATGTTACCAAAGAACGGTTTAAAAGGACCCAGGTTCAAGTGCACACAAAGAAATGCCTATTGAATTTCATGGCATAGTGATTGGGACATGTGTTCCTCACCTTTAATTTATCATTTTCAAGTGGTGACAACTTCCATAATTCAGTTTGGACAAGTTTTGAGGGTACCCATTTGGAGGCCAGTGTTCAATTCTGCACTTTACATCCTGTTCGGTTTTAACTAAATGGCCTACTTCGGAGGTTTGCATCTAACAATTGGTTGATGGTCATGATGAATGAAATGTTACATCATATTTTAGGCATGAGAAGGACTTTTCATACCAATTTTTGGCCCCCCATGTGCCCGTTTGACATGTTTATCGAAGCCATTTTGTTTAGAATTTCTTAGTTTCTCTAGCAGTGCGCAGTTCAATTTTCTGAGTGACTACTTTAGGGCCTTGCCATTTGCACCAAACTCAAGGTCAAACATAATTGAATGATGTTTCATACTATAGACATGGAAGTGATTCTTCTTGATAAGTTTCAGATCATGACGAATCTGATTGATCACTTTGCTCTATCAATTCCAAACACAATTTCTATGAATCTGATTGTTTTTGGTTCAGAATGTTCTAAGTGGCCCTTTTAAGGGATTAATAATTGATAATCCGTTGATCACTTTGGGAGTCTGATTATACTCTTGTTTTCTATGTGTGAGAAAGATCAACTACTCAGGGTTTAAGGCCGTGAAGTTTTCATTTGATCGATTTGCAGGATCAAACAAGAAGTGTTCAATAATAATGAAAAGTGCGGATAGGAAAACTCTGCAAAGTAGCCATTTTTGGAAATTCATAGATTTTTACCAGATGATCATATCTAGTTGGCGGTTGGTTTGTTTCTTTCTTTGTATATGAGGTTTCTTCCAAATTTGGTGGTGTGCCTTCAGCTCGTCATTTGTTATTTTTCATCTGTCTCCTTCCGAAGCAGTCAATAGTGATTTTTAGTCTGTGTTTGTTGGCAATTCTGAATGGGCATTTTCAACTTTTAAAATATCCTACCTCGTTCAGTTTTTGGTGAATCCCTTTTATGGAATGCTTTCCTATACTCCAAGGTTCGTACTCGCCAATTTTCAGCTTCCAGGGATAAGTTTTCATTAGTGTTTTAATAGCGCAACTGGAGGTGTTTTATTGAGATTTGGTGACTGGCAAAGTTTTAAATTTTGAAGTTTTTAAAGGATTTTGGTTATCCGGATCAGATCTGGTTGCAAGTGTCAGTCGTTCTAGATCATTTTCAAGGCTGGTTGTTTGAGTTCAAAAATTTTTTAGGCCGGACCCACTTGGGGTCTAGCCTGCCTCATTATCTTAAAGAAAAACTTTGCCGACTTTATTATATAAAGTCGCTGAAAATCGATGAGATTAAAAAGAGAGTTTGGAAATATCAAAATGGATTAGAGGATGATGGAGTCATCTCCAAGGGTAATTGTTAACATGATTTTCACAAGCTTCAGAAGGTGGTTTCTGTAAACCATTGCTAACTTTCTCTTAGCCTGCACTGGAGATTGGTTTTGACAGTTATTAAAATGCATTGAACATAAAATTATTTTGTGAGATGTTATTACAAGAAAATGCTATTAATTATTGTGAGGCCAATTCCAATAATATTGAATAAAGTGTCTCCAAAGTTTTTTCTTTATGCTACACACATTTTAAAAGAGCGCTAGGCACACCACTGGAGTATACACACCAAGCATTGGGTGTTGGGCACTGAGCTTGCAGGTAGGGAGAAATATGAAGCATCATACGCCATTATTGGGAGTAGTTAGTGGCATCCTCTATTTTTGTAATAAAGCCATTCCTCCCATATTGCATTGTGTTTCTTTCTACCTTGATCAAGAAATACTTCTTGACACACAATCTTACTGATAGGGGAGATGTTTATAGTTTTGATGATTGTGCACTTTGTTTTTAATGTTGTGTTTCTTTTGGGAAGGTCCTATATGGTTCCCCTTTGTAGCTGTACACACAAACTTCAGTGTTGGATATATCTTTCTAAAATGAGTTGCATATCCTCATGTGATGCCACACATTCCTTAGCATGCGCCTACTTCCTTTTAGTGCTAACTGTGTACACAGAGTGTTGGAGCGTGCTTTCTTTTTGTGTGTACCTTTGTAAGTTGCATACGTTTTGTAAAACCAGTGCATCAAATTAAGAAATGTTAGATATATTGCATGCGAAAGGTAAGAAATATCATTCATATTGAAATATGTACCAGCTGCTCGAGAAGTAAAGGATATACATGCCATGTGGAGTATAGGTTGGGAGCAGCCAAGTCAAATGCATGCCTAGTTGCAGAACAAAGGCAATGCATATCAAAAGGAATGATAGTGCTGCACAACAAAGACAGTGAAATGGGGAGCGAACAATGCCCTGGTATCACCATTTCCCTTATGCACCGTGTATTTGTGATTTTAAGCGCATTAAAGAAATGAAGCAACCTACACATATTTTAATGGTGTTGTGCACACACTATTCAAGGGATTGTTGTGTGCATCCTTCATAGAGGTGTTGTGCATGCTCTTTTTGGGCTGCATGCACTCTCTCAAATTGTTGGGGCATGTTCCCTTAATTCATCCCATGTGCAGACTATGAGGTGTTGCAAGAATGAGATGAGCGGGTTGTGGGGAAGTAGACAAAGTAAGGGGATGCATTGTGGCATTAGTCCCACATGCACCGGTTTCTTGTATATACAAATGTTTATAACAAACATCACCATAGTATGTGGTAGAGTAAAGGACAGAGGGAAGACTATGGAAGCTGGTTGGATTTCGTGAGGCCCGGCGGGCGTGCATGACAAAGAGTAAGTTTTGAATGAAATATTATATATTCAAAGTTATATTTATCCCACATTGATGCCATTGGGGAAAAATAAGGAGTTTATAAGGAATAGCACACACACTCATAGTGTCCAAATGAGGATGACTGGTTGAAGGCCACTCATACACGCACACGTAGACCGAGATGGTGATGTGGCATTGACATTGAGATGATAACTCAGCGGGTCCCACCCATGCAGTTAAAGAAAATTTTGATACCTGTGCAGGAACTTGTTTGACACCTCAAGATATGTGCCCAAATCGACAGTTGTCTCTAATCTGCTAAGATGGAGATGCTCGACAGATAAACTTGCAGATTAGCGATGTGATGACACATGGCACTTCGATAAAAAAACAATGAGGTGCAGTTTGATGCCCAGGTGGATCAACGAACCAACCAAAATGTGAAATGTCGCGAGGGACCAGTGATGAAGCAGAGGATGCACAGTTGGTTGATTTCCTTGGGATGCGTACCAATCTAGTAGATGTCATTATTTCAAAGATATAGAGATGCATGACGGTTACCTTGGTGCTTCAGTGACATGTCAACATGTGTCCCAAGGTTAGTTGTCAGCAGGGTGCCCAGTCAATAAAATAGGCCAATCACAAAGCGACAAGTGGCAGAGGGTGTGTTGACTACTCTAATAGAGCAATGATGTGGATCGTCGGGAAAATAAGATCATGCCACATGGCACATGGGCCAATAGTAAAATTCAAATTTGCAGCAAATATTAAAATTCGAGTTTGTATAGTCTGTACCATATCAATAAATCAAAAATTTAAATCATGTTTTCTGCTCACGAAAAATGATGTCCATGGCTTAATTTTTATCCAAATATACAAGTATTATATGTTTTCGAAATTGGCGTGAAACGAGGAATCCAATGGCTATGTTAAAAATCATATTCGATAAAGTTGGTGAGAGCAGTAATGGACTGTGTAATCCAAGGTCAAATTTGGGTAGAGATGCAGATATTTTGTAAGAGATATGTTCTAGAATGAAATTGTATTAGATTTTTTTGAGATATTTTTATTAGTCATAGGGTTGACTTTTTTTCCCTAAAAATGCCCTAAATGGTCCTAAGCTTGTTGCAATCCTATATATGGATTTCCTAGACCATTTATAGAGGCTGCTGGTTTTCTGGTTCACAAGGTTATATCATGAACCTTCAGTCAAGGAGTAGGACATGTTTAGTCCAGTTTGTATCAAAACAGAGTAGAAAGTTACAGATCATTTGCATATTGTCTCAGTGGCTTCGAATCTTCAAGCAAAGTGTATGCAGAGGCTTAGGTCCTCATTCTTAATTCAAGTTTTCAATTCCATTTCTCTCCATCTCTGTCAAGTTTTATGGGTTTTGAATATTCTAATTCTTTGTATGAAATTTATTTATGCATGTGTTATTTGTCTTTAGTTCTAGTTTTAATCAGATTAAAATATGCTTTAGATGTTACACAAGTTCATGGGGTTTGCACAGGGATTTCTGTAAGAAGTATGGTTCTGGGTTTTTGTATTTATGATTTGGATCTATGGTGAAGTAATAGTAATCAGTTTCTATATTCTACAGTGCACTAGATGATTTTCCCAATGGATAAGGCACTGATCTGAAATAAGTAAACTTTATGCTGATATATGTTTGGTTGGGATGTGTTATATTTTGCGAAAGTTAAATTAAATCTTTTCAATCTTTTCAGTTTTATGTATTTAGGCCTTAGTTATTTCATTGCAATGGAGAGTTAATGAATGAGTAGTTTGTTAGGAATGAATGCTGGATGTTGGCAATCATTCTATAGCAGTTGTTGTCGCATTCATGACTATGATTGTCATTGATGTCAACACAGTGATCTTCTGGAGACTAGCAGAGAAGTAGACAGTGTTTTGATTAGCGCTTGTGGGATATTGTAGTTGGAGCTATGTGATGTTGATGTTATACTCTTTGATATGTTATTTGTCTATGGTTAAGAGTGTAGACAGTAATTCACTGATTCATGAAAGTTATGCATATTTTTGTAAAAGCAATATTCAGGCAGTGTTCCTGAGTAGCGGTTTATGGAAATCGGATGATATCTCCTAATCGGGATAAATCTAGTTTTGCACAGTTAAAGGGAAGTTTGAGACACATTGATGGTGATGTGGTTCATAGTGCAAACTTTGAGGTCTCGTGAGTGAAGAGTTATTGCATCTGGAAGCTGACAATTTTGTGTAATTTTGATGTAGCGTATGGAAACTTTTATTTTGTAATTGTGTGGTGACTCATTTGTAATTATTTGAGTGTGATATAAAGGAAGAAATGTTTTTCCTTATTGTATGTAGTTGTAATATGAAAGAAGTGTGAGCATGGTTTTGGTTGCATGTGAATGTAAGCATGAAGTGAAGAAAAGAGTCTAAGAGGTTGTGAAAGTGATATTGTGAAGGAAGACATGCAAAGTATAGAGATCTGGAATTGAGATTTGATGTAGCAGTGAGTGCGGTTTGCAGTAAGGAGATAACATATTTCATATTATTCTACTAAATAATATTAAGGTTATTTGGATAGTGTGTTCAGTGATCTTACCCTGAAGCTGTTTGGGCAGTGGGTCCTTCTGTCTTCCATAACTCTTAATAGGGTTAGAATCTTTTAACAGGGATTCAAAATCTCTTAACAAGGATTTATATGTACTAAATGTATTTCATAAGACTCCTAATAGAGTCCATCCTTTCATAAGGAATATTCATATTAGTGCATCTTTTGTGGGCATCATTCCCACCAGGGTTTAATCTTTGATCAAGAGGTTCCCTAGTCAACATATCTTGTGTTATTATGTCATTGTGTATGAATATCTTTGTATGGTTAGTAATTGAATTGCTTACATGGTTAAATGTTGTAGAAGATGATAAAAGTTATAATTATCTAACAACTAGTTCACCCCCCCCTCTCAACTATCTTGGTGGACTTTACTTTCTAACAATTGGTATCAGAGCGGTAGGTCCTTGAAAGGAAAGTTTAACAGCTTAAGGAGATCCATGGCAAATTTTAGGAAAGAAAGCCCTAAGTTTGATGGAGTAAACTTTGACAACTAGAAGGAAAAGATGAAGACACACCTATTATGTTTAGGACCAGGCTATTGGTTGATTACAAAGAATGAAAGGACTATAATTGAAGAAGACAATCTTGAAACAAGTACTAAAGATGACGTAGATCTATTCATGTGTAACATACTTGCAAGAGAAGCACTCTTGACAGCACTTCCGGAGAATGAATATAGTTAGGTAAAATGTTTTAAGAAATCTAATGAAATTTGGAAAGCTTTACACTCTACTTTTGAAGTTGATGAACATGCAAAAAGAGCTAGATTACATAATTGGATATGTGCATTTGAAGATATTAGAATGATGGAAGATGAATCTATTAGAAGCTATATTGGTAGAATGTCAGAAATTGTTGCAGGGATAAAATCTTGTGGAGGATCAAAGACAGAGAATGAAGTGATATGGAAAATTTTGAGGACATTGACTCCTGTATTTAAGTAGACAACACAAATTATTGAACAAGTTATACCTTGTACTACAAACTTTACAAGAGAGACACTTCTTGGAAGATTGGAAGCAGTAAAGATGAACCTGAGGTTATCAAGAGACTTACCTAGAATGGAGACAGCATTCAGTGCTCTTAGTATTCACCCTACTTTGTCAAGAAGTACCAGTATGAGTGGAGATTATGCTAGCAGTAGCAGATCTAAAAATGAAGAAGATAAGAAGATTGAAGAAGGTATTTCCTTGCTTGTGAAAAGAGAACCAGACGGTAATAAAAATTTTAAATGTTAGACTTGTCAAGAATATGGTCATTTTGCATCTAAATGTCCTAAGAGAGTTAAGAAGTACAGAAATAATTTCAAGCCTAGAAGATCTAAGGAATGCTATTATGCTAATGATGAAGATCTTGAAGCTAGTATAGAAAGAACTTTGAGTGAAAGTGATACTGAGAATAATGATGAAATAGGATTTGTAGTAATTAAAGAAGAAAATTTTGAATCTGATGTTAAATAAGAAAAAGCATTAGTTTCCCAAGTTGAAAAGAAAGCTGATTGGATTATAGATAGTGGATGTTCACATCATATGACTGGTGATATGAAGAAGTTCATAAAGTTTAACTATTATGATGGAGGAGTTGTTAGACTTGGTAACAATGCACCTTGTTTGATTAAAGGTATAGGATCTATTACTCTTGATGGAAAGACTAATACTGATGATGTTTACTTTGTTGATGGATTGAAACATAATCTTTTGAGTGTTGGACAGTTAGTGGATAAGGGATATCAAGTTTGGTTTACTGAGAAAACTTGTGTGATAAAGGATAAAGATGGAAATCTAATTAGAACTGGATCTAGAACCAAAGGTAATGTATTTCAATTGAATCCTACTGAGATGACATGCTTGATTACTAAAATTGATGACAGTTGGTTATGGCATAAAAGGTTTTGTCATATAAACTTTGATAATATTGTGAAAGTGAGTACTACACTTGTAGTAAGGGATTTGCCTAAAATTCTGAAGCCTACTAACATGATTTGCAAAGAATGTGTGATGGCTAAATAGAAGAGAAGTTCATTCCCTAGTAAGAAGTTCACATCGGCAGAGAAGTTGGAGATTGTTCATATAGACTTGAGCGGTCCTACCAGGACTAGAGGATTCTATGGAGAAAGGTATTTTATGATTCATGTTGATAATTTTACAAGAATCATGTGGATTGCATTTCTGAAAGAAAAATCTGAAGCATTTGATAAGTTTAAGATCATTAAGAATAAAGTTGAGAATGAATCTGGAATGAAGATTAAATGTTTGAGATTTGATAGAGGTGGAGAATTTACTTCTAGAGAGTTTAACACTTTTTGTGAAGTGAATGGTATTAAGAGACAGTTTTCAGCCCCTAGAACACCTGAACAAAATTGTATTGCAGAAAGAAGAAATAGGTTAGTAACTGAAGCAACAAGAGCTATGTTATTTGAGAATGACTTGGCGAAGACATTTTGGAGAGAAACAGTGAATACAATAGTATATACAATGAACAGAGTACAAATCAGAGTAGACATAGATAAGACACCTTATGAATTATGGTTTGGACATGCACCCTCAGTTAAGTATTTTAAAAATTTTGGAAGCAAATGTTATATAAAGAGAGATGATGATATTGGAAAGTTTGACCCTAGAAGTGATGAAGGTATTTTTCTTGGATATTATTTGAAGAGAAAAGCATATAGATGTTATAATAAGAGAACTAAAACTATTGTTGAGAGTGCAAATGTTAAAGTTGATGACAAGTTTAAAATTTAGGAAAGAATGCTTGATTATGAATCTGATGAAGAAGCTAATCCTCAGCCTAACATTGAAACTACTGAATTATTCTATGAGATTGACAGTGAATTGTTGAATGAGAATCATACTATAGAAGAAACCAGAGAAGAAACTAGAGAAGAATCTAGAGAAGAATCTATAGTTGAAGCAAGATCATTGACTATGACACCAAACAGGTATCTATCTAGACATCATCCTATTGAACAAGTTATTGGAAGTTTGGATAGAGGAGTTATGACTAGAAATAAGGTACATTTATGTTTGATTTCTCAAATTGAACCTAAATCTACTAATGAAGCTTGTGAAGATGAACATTGGATTAATGCTATGAAAGAATAACTAGATCAAATTGAAAAGAACAAGACATGGGAATTGGTTCCTAGACCTAAAGACAAGAATGTGATTGGAACTAAATGGGTATTCAGAAACAAGATGAATGAACAAGGAGAAGTAGTAAGAAACAAAGAAAGACTAGTATGTAAGGGATACTCGCAGCAAGAAGGAATTGACTATGAAGAAACCTTTGCACCAGTAGCAAGACTTGAAGCAGTGAGAATGTTTTTGGCTTATGCAGCTTTTAATAAATTCAAAGTGTATCAGATGGATGTGAAGTCTGCATTTCTAAATGGTGAATTGGAAGAAGTCTACATTGAGTAGCGTGAAGGTTTTCCTTTGACTCAAGAAGGAGATATGGTATGTAAACTGAAGAAAGCATTATATGGACTAAAGCAAGCACCTAGAACTTGGTATGCTAGATTGGATAAGTATTTGTTGAAATTGGGATTCACTAAAAGAACAACAAATAGTAATCTATACACAAAATAAATTGAAAATGGAATGTCAGTTATAGTTATTTTTGTTGATGACATTATCTTTGGAGGAGAAGATGAAGCTAGTGATAAATTTGCTGATGAAATGAAGATAGAATTTGAAATGAGCATGATTGGTGAGATGAAATACTTTTTGGGATTACAGATAACACAAAATAGTGATGGTATCTTTGTTAGCTAGAAAAAGTACTTAAATGATTTTCTAAAAAGATTTGGAATGGAGAACTATAAACTAGTTGGAACACCTATGGTTACATGACACAAACTATCAAGCAAAGATGAAACACTAGCAGTTGAGCTGAAGAAATATAGATCCATGATTGGAGGATTGTAGTACTTAACACACACTAGAACAGATATACAACATTCATTTGGCATGGTAGAAAGATTTCAAGCTGAACCTAGAGAGTCACATTATGCAGCAGTAAAGAGGATATTGAGATATTTAAGAGGCACAATGGACTATGGATTGTGGTATGAAAAATCTGATGATTTCACCCTATGTGCATATACAGATGCTAATTGGCGAGGTAGTGTTGATGATAAGAAAAGCACCCGTGGTGGAGCCTTTTTTCTTGGAGGAAGATTGGTTTCATGGTTGAGCAAGAAGTAGAATTGTATTTCATAGAGTACAATAGAAGTAGAATATGTAGCAGTAGCAAACAATTGTAACCAGATAATTTGGATGAAGCAGATGCTGAAGGATATTGGAATTAAGTTTGCTGAGCTTGTTGTCATACATTGTGACAACACCAGCACAATCAGTATGTCTAAGAATCCTATTTTACATTCTAAGACTAAGCATATAGAGATCAAGTATCATGTTGTAAGAGAAAAAGTAGCTGAGAAAGAAGTCAGACTGGAGTACATAAGCACAAAGGAATAGATAGAAGACATATTTACAAAGCCTTTTCCTAAGGATACATTTGAGTATCTGAGAGGTATGCTTGGGGTTATGCCCCAGCCTACTTTTGAGTAATGATGAAGTTGGTTGCATCTGTCCAGTGGTATATGAGCCCTATCTTTTTTTGGATTGGATGTTGGTACTTCCTCTATGAGGGAGTATGTGTATCTGAGCTGAGTCATGAGGACTCTTGTGAATGTATTTTTTGAAACAGTGTCTTTGGACATTGAGTTGTTGACATAGTGATGAAATTTCTATCATTGATTTCAATGGGGGAGAAGTGTATATTAAAAACCCTATATACCATATGTTGGAGAGAACTTAATAGGATAATGAAGCAAGATTTGATTGATGAAGAAGATTTGAAGAACTTTCAGAGTATCGGTGTAGCAGTGCAGCGGTATTGGATTTTTGGAACATTGGATATTTTTCATCTATGTTGCCATCAATGCCAATGGGGGAGATTGTTAGGAATGAATGTTAGATGTTGGCAGTCATTCTGTAGTAGTTGTTGTTGCATTCATGACTATGATTGTCATTGATGTCAACACAATAATCTTCTAGAGACTAGCAGAGAAGCAGACAGTGTTTTGATTAGCGCACATGGGATATTGCAGTTGGAGCTATGTGATGTTGATGTTATACTCTTTGATATGTTATTTTTCTATAATTTAGAGTGCAGATAGTAATTCATTGATTCATGAAAGTTATGAGTATTTTGGTAAAAGTAGTATTCAGACAGTGTTCCTGAGTAGCGGTTTATGGAAATCGGATGATATCACCTAATCGGGATGGAATCTAGTTTTGCATAGTTAAAGGGAACTTTGAGACACATTGATGGTGACGTGGTTCACAATGCAAACTTTGAGGTCGCACGAGTGAAGAGTTATTGCATCTGGAAGCTGACAGTTTTGTGTAATTTTGATGTAGCGTATGGAAACTTTTATTTTGTAATTGTGTGCCGACTCATTTGTAATTATTTGAGTGTGGTATAAAGGAAGGAATGTTTTTCCTTTCTGTATGTAGTTGTAATATGAAAGAAGTGTGACCATGGTTTTGGTTGCATGCGAATGTAAGCATGAAGTGAAGAAAAGAGTCTAAGAGGTTGTGAAAGTGATATTATGAAGGAAGACATGCGAAGTACAAAGATCTAGAATTGAGATCTAATGTAGTAGTGAGTGTGGTTTGGCATAGTAAGGAGATAAAATATTTCATATTATTTTGCTAAATAATATTAAGTGTTATTTGGACAGTGTGTGTTTAGTGATCTTACCCTGAAGTTGTGTTGGGCAGTGGGTCCTTTTGTCTTCCATAGACTCTTAATAGGGTTAGAATCTTTTAATAGGGATTCAAAATCTCCTAACAGGGATTTATATGTACTAAATGTATTTCATAAGACTCCTAATATAGTCCATCCTTTCACAAGGAATATCATATTAGTGCATCTTTGTAGGCATCATTCCCATCGGGGTTTACTCTTTGATCAAGAGGTTCCCTAATCAACATATCTTGTGTATTTGTCATTGTGTATGAATATCTTTGTATGGTTAGTAATTGCATTGCTTACATGGTTAAATGTTGTTGAAGATGATAAAAGTTATAATTATCTAATAACTAATTCACCCCAACCCCCCCCCCCCCCTCTCAATTATCTTGGTGGACTTTACTTTCTAACAATGTTTATCGTTTAGTACTTTCTTGCTATTATCTGCTTTGTTTTAATCTAGTCCTGGTGTTGTAAAGAAGTGTCCTATTATATTGGATTAGGTGCACCCACCTTGTTTCTGCAGAGCTAGAAGTGAAGAGGGCAGTCTTGTCCCTATAGTTGGTTCAGTTACCTACATATCTCTCCATATTTGGAACTGACCATTCCCAAAATTAGTCTTAGGTATATTGGTATCTCATGGAGTGTAAAATCCTATCCAAAAACCAACCAAAATTGTGACTCTACTGGGGAAAAGATGGTGCAAGGTCAATGCTAAATCCAGTTGAGATCTCTAGTATTATAAATTTGAGTAAATAGTGTAGGTTCCAAGTTGAGCTAGGACTATTGGCTTGCCTATTTCAATCAGTTGATATCTCTAGTGTTATAAATCAGTTATAAATAATGTGGGTACAAGTAGAGCTAGACTCCTAACTGGCTTATTTGTTATCTAGTGGTTTCCATTGAAGTGTATAAGCATCAATTTTAAAAGGTTTCAAATCATCTCACCAAGTTGTGAGTGGCGACTTTGAGATCCTTGATTTGATTAGTGCAAAGTTCAAAATAGAGATATGATGTATTCAGCTCTGATAAATAGTATTTGAAATTCTTGTGAATTTTTGTGTTGGCTGGAAAAGAATATACAAAAATAGAGATAAAGTGTTTTTCCTCTTCAAAGAGGTGGTGACTCTGTAAGAAAAGAACCCGATGGAGCTATGTAGTGAGCTCTAAAATTTGTCATTCTTTCCAGCCAAAGAAAAAATTTGTAGCATCAAAAAGCTACCAGGTATTTCTCATTGAATTGTTTTGTATTTATGTAATCCTTATTGGGTGAAAAGTCACCACATAAAAGGATTTTAGAAGTGTAGGTCTGCACGTTTCTCTAGATTTATTAAAAAATCTGGGTTGTATCTTTGGAGAAATATGTATGATTTGATAAGTT